>PVKW010008547.1:0-66723 GCA_004027895.1 Orientallactaga bullata
TCTTGGATTTATTGACCTTGTGTCACTGTTAAAGTTGACACCAGTGATTTTATTCTGCTTCAGGCGTCCCCCACATTCCTCTTACACACTAATATGTACGTAATTTTCCCTTAGTCTCTTACATTGGCCATAATCAAAACAAGCAGTTTCTATTATAGGAAACCCTAATATAACTTGATGTTATTTTAAACTTGCCCTACTTTCATATTTTGATAGAGATTCAACTAACTGTGTGGATTGCTTTGGATAGTATGGGCATTTCTACAGGCTCTTCTTCCCATCCATGAGTACAAGATAGTTTTCATTTATTTGTGTCTTCCCAATTCCTTTTATGGCTTCATAGTTTTCAGTGCACAGATCTTTTCACTCTTTGCTCAAATTTAAAAAAAATATTTATTATGAGAGAGAGAGAAAGAGAAAGAGAGAGACAGCGAGGGCATGCCAGGCCTGTTCCACTTTGTGCATCTGGCTTTACATGGGTACTGAGGAACTGAACCCAGGCCAACAGGCTTTACATGTAAGTACTTTTAACTGCTGAGCCATCTCTCCAGCCCTTTTTGCTCAAATTTATTCCTTGATATTATTTTCATTTTAGTTTTGCAGCTATTGTTCATGGAATATTTATCTTGGTTTCCTTTTTAAACTTTTCTGCTTTTCTGTATTGGGCATGTAGAAGTTGATAATTTTGTATTCTTTTTTTTTTTTTTTTTGGTGCTAGATATCAAACCCATGGCTTTGTATAGGCCAAACACTTACTTTATCACTTAGTTTCATTCTCTGGTCCTATTCTTAACTTTTAAGAGTTAGGCTGTCCCATGTTTATCAGTTTGGTCTAAAACCCCTGGGTTCAGCTGATCATCCTGCTTCTGCCTCCCAGGTAGCTGGGACTTTAGGCATGTGCCGCTGTGTCTGAAGTCCTTTTGAACTACACAATTTTCATGGTCATGGGTCATAACACAGATGTATTTATATTCCTCCCCTGAGGAAAATGAATGTGCTGTCACACTAAAACACAATTAATAAAATCTTGTGTAAGCTTGTGCTCACATGAATTTAACCGAAGTAGTTACTGTTATTTAAAAAAATATTATTTATTTATTTCCAAGAAGAGAGGACACAGAGAGAGAGAAAGATAGAAACAGAAATAGAGAGAGAGAAAATGGGCATACCAGAGCCTCCAGCCACTGCAAACAAACTCCAAATGCATGTGCTACTTGGTGCATCTGGCTTGACGTGGGTACTGGGGAACCAAACCCAGGCTGTTAGGCTTTACAGGCAAGTGCCTTAACCACTGAGAAATCTCTCTGGCCTCAGTTACTTTCATTTGTTAAGAACAGTACCAAATTTATTTCTATCTGGCTTTAAATTATATTGTATATAGTATTTATGGCTTCAGAAATAGAATAAAATAATATTTTTTCTTTCATTTTTAGACAGGATCTCATTGTATGCTGGCTTCAAACTTGTGATCCTCCTGC
This sequence comes from Orientallactaga bullata, assembly GCA_004027895.1. NCBI lineage: Eukaryota > Metazoa > Chordata > Mammalia > Rodentia > Dipodidae > Orientallactaga > Orientallactaga bullata. The sequence continues at coordinate 1,479 of PVKW010008547.1, forward strand.
CTCAACCTCCTGAAGGCACCATCATGACTAAATTTAGGAGTAATCTATTACATAGCAATGGAGAATTAGGACATGAAGATATAATCTCTTGTGCTGGAGAGATGGCTTAGCAGTTAAGGCACCTGCCTGCTAAGCCTAATAACGCCAGTTACAATCTCCAGGTCCCTCGTTTAGCCAGATGCAAAAGTGATGCAAGGGTGCAATGCTGCACTTGCCCACAAGGAGGTGGAGGTGCACACAGCGGCTGAGAGGCTGCTGGCACACCCATTCTCTGTCTTCCTCTCCCTCTCTCTGTCTTTCATATATATATATATATATATGATCTCTTATCAACTAGTCAGAATTTGGAAATAGCTGGTTGCCATGGCAGGGCATTCTAAAACTTTTTTTCTTCTTCTTTTTTTGGTTTTTTCTGAGGTAGGGTCTCACTCTAGCCCAGGCTGACCTGGAATTCACTATGTAGTCTCAGGGTGGCCTTGAACTCACAGCGAACCTCCTACCTCTGCCTCCCGAGTGCTGGGATTAAAGGTGTGTGCCACCATGCCCAGCCTTGGTGTAGCACTGTTAAATTGCCCATGCTCTGGGAAATAAGTCCTACCCATGCTCATACAAGCAATCCTAACTAAACTTCTGGGTTCCAACAAGAAGACATCAAAGTAGAAAGGTCCTAGTCGAGAAGAAAGGTTTCATCAGGACTGGGAGAGGACAAAAGAAGGTCATGAGGAGCATGAGTATGGTCAACATACATTACATACATGCATAAAATTGCTAAAAAATAAATTGATGAAAACAACAAAGTATTGACCAAAAAAGAATGTCCCGTGAATCTAGAGAATACAAAATAAATAAATAAATAAATAAAAAATACAGTGCCAGGGCTGGAGAGATGGCTTAGTGGTTGAGGCACTTGACTGCAAAGTCTAAGGACCCAGGTTTGATTCTCCAGTACACCATATAAGCCAGATGCACAAGATGGTGCATGTGTCTTGAATTTGTTTGCAGTGACTGGAGGCCCTGGTGCATCCATTCTCTCTCTCCCCTGTCTCTCAAATAAATATAAGTAACTAACTAACTAACTAACTAACTAACTAGATAAATAAAACAAACATTAAAAAATACAGCTTCATTGGTGATGTGGGCATTCACTCATCCTTGTCTCCTGGGGATATACGGTCACTAAATCTGGGTTATGATCTCAGCTAGATTCTGTTGAGAATAAGGATGATCTTACTTATTTACTTCTAAATTTAGATAAATAACCTCTTCCATCCATTCTAATTTTTTATATATATTTGCTTCTCAAGCAGCTGTGTGAGAAATCAGCTCGCCTGAGGACCAGGAAGCAGCTGGATTGGGGTCTTGTGGTCTGTGAATGTCGGGCTGGGCAAATCAGGTACACTACTTAATTCTTACTGACTCAGTTTGAAACCACTAAGTTTCTGATAGCACATGGTTTTGGAAGGATGTTTCTTTTGACTTGAGAAAAATCAAAGCCACTCAAAGGGAACCTGCTATGACATTGCACAGCTGCATCGTCACCTTGGGAGGAATCAGGTTTCCAGTTAGTTTTACAGCTGATGTTGTCTGTTACTCATGTGCCAGCTCGATTCTTGGCAGACTTTTCCTTTCTCTCTCTGCATCGACTTTTACTTTCCCATAAAGAATCTGGAGATAGGACTGTTGGGTCTTTATTTAAAAAATCATCAGGTACTTTGCAAAACATAGTACAGCCTTGATGGATACAATAAAAATAGTATGTTGAACACCAAATAAAAATCTCCAAAATGGGCTGGAGAGAAGGCTTAGCGGTGAAGGCACCTGCCTGCTAAGCCTAAGAACGCTGGTTCCAATCTCCAGCGGTTCCAATCTCCAGGTCCCACGTTTAGCCAGATGCAAAAGTGATGCAAGGGCGCAATGCCGTACTTGACCACAAAGGGGCGCACACATCTAGATTTCGTTCATAGCAGCTGAAAGACTGCTGGCACGCCCATCTCTATCTGTCTTCCTCTCTGTCTGTCTCTGTGTCTCTCTCCAAAAATAAATAAAATAATTAAAAAAATTTTAAATCTCCAAATTATTCATGCTGTGTTATTGTTCCCAAATAAATTTTGGTCAATTACATGAAACTTTCAGAAGTATTTACAAAACGTGGTTTTAATAATAGATAAATCTAGACCTTGATTTTAAAACTCGTCAAAAGACAAGATTATATTTAGTTTAAAGATTGCGATTAACTTGATTTGTGCTTCTAAAATCTGGAAATTCTTTTTTTTTTCCTAGTCCAGACTGACCTGGAACTCACTCTGTAGTCCCAGGCTGGCCTTGAACTCATGGTGATCCTCATACCTCTGCTTCCCAAGTGCTGGGACTAAAGGCACGGCACTACTGTGCTCAGTTTTGGAAATTCTTTTAAAAAATATTTTAATTTATTTATTTGCAGGGAGAAAGAGAGAGAAATAGACAGAGAAAATGATAATGGGCATGCCAGGACCTAGGGTCTTTGCAAACAAACTCCAGACATATGAGCAACTTTTTGCATCTGGCTTTACATGGGTATTGCAAGCACCTTTAACCTCTGAGCCATCTCCCTAGCCCTAGAATCTGGCAATGCTTAATTCCATAGCACAGAGCAAGTTTTCCAAGGAACCTAGCAGATGAGGCTGGCTACAGATAGAAAAGGGCTGAAGAAAACAAACAGGAATTAAAAGTGAATAGGTGGGCTTACTTTCCTTGCAAGGCTGGGGCAGGCAAACAGAATCATATGATAATCTCTGACAAGCTATATCAGGTTACTTCAGGTTGCCTGTTATTTTAAATTTATTTTTAAGTAAGGCTTATGGCAGAAGGAAATTTAGTTCATGCCAACTGAAACTGGTCTGTGTGGAAAATTTGGTTAAGTCTCTCTTTTGGTTTCTCAAAAGTACAAAGAACAACTTAGCTTTAGTTTGATGAAGTGGAAACATTACCAATCAGCTGGTATTGTCCCTATTGTATCAGTCACCATCACCCATCTGGGGAAATGTTCTCCTCTGGTCTGGGCTGCAGTGCTTGCAGGGAAAGTCTAATGTGAGCTGTTGCATGCCACTGTGGCTGGGCCATGCCATCAGGAGCCAGAGCAAGGAGCTAGAGTGGTGGTTAGCTTCCTTATAGAGTCTGTGGAGTATTACACAGTGGCTGGGGTTGGCATAAAGGTAGTTGAGCTGACACTCCCTTGCTAAAGACAGCAGGGCACCAGTGGAGAGTCTAATAACTGTCAAGGACTGGGTCTCGGACACAGGCCTATAACTCCAGCATTTGGGAGGAAAAATCAGGACTATCTTTTGAGACAAGCTTGGTTACATGGTAAGGCTATCTCAAAAAACAATCCAAAACAATTAAAAGGAAACAAAACCAACCAAACAGACAGACAAAATAAAATAGTAGCTGTCAATTAGAGTTAAAAATCCCATCCCCAACATTTTTACTTATTTACAGGAAAATAAAAATGTGAAGGAGTGCATAGCAGTAAGAAATTACAATTAACTTTAGTATTGATTTTAACCATGTTTAACAATGCTAGCCTGTGCCTCATGGAGGAATGGGTCCCCCAATCTGTCTTGGAACTTTAGTATAAGTGACACTATCTTGGTGTTTAATCTAGTCTGCAAGAGTTCAGTTTATAAACAATGATATGGGATGGAGATATGGTTTAGTGGTTAAGGCATCTGCTGCAAAGCCTAAGGACCCTGGTTCAATTCTCCAGTACTCATGTAAGCCAGATGCATCAGGGGGTGCATGTGTCTAGAGTTTGTTTGCAGTGGCTGGAGGCCCTGGCATGCCATTCTCTCTCTTTCTCTGCCTCTCTCTCTCAAATGAATAAATAAATAAAAACTTTTTAAAAAACAATGATTGCTGGGGTTTTTGTTTAATGAGGTAATTAAAACATTGTTTGATGACATGGGAAATGTGAGATACTGTCACAATAAAACAGGTACCTTCATTCTACATGAAAGTAGGAGATCAAAACCAGGCTGGGGGGTTAGCTTAGTGGTATAGAATACTTGCCTAATGTAAAAGTCTGAGCAATCCATCCCCAGTACTCCTCCCTTGCCAAAACAGATCAATGCCATGGAAATTTCTATTATGTTAGTTGGCATGTCAATGCCTAACAGAAAAAGAAAAAAAACTGAGATATTTCAAATGGAAAAAGGTTTAATACTAGGAATTATCTATGAAGATGTTGGTAGGATTGGAAGAGCAAAAGACAATGGGGACAAGGGAACCAGGTTCTCCAGGTTCTCCAGGTGGGGTCTAGGATATTGGTGCTGGTGAGAAGAGAAACCCTAAAAGGGAAAAATAGAATTGACTGGGTTCCCCTTGAAACTCCCAACCACTGATAGGTGCAAAAGGAGTCTGAATCAAGCAAGGGTTAAATATGTGTTCAGCCTCGTACATTTCCCTGACACCCCAGGAGCACAGGGACAGGAAAATCAAATTCAAGGCCAGCCTGGGCTACATAGTGAGACCTTCCCCCAAAAAGAAATATCACTATCAACAAGTATCATGTTTAGTAGATCTAGCTGTCATTCTGTGCAGGAGAATATTTTCTGTATGTGTTTACAAAGGAGGAGTGCTTGGTGTGTTTCAACTATAATGTTTTACTGAAAGTGGCTTTTGTTCTCAGTTTCTGGGATTCCCAGGTTCTGAGAAAATGACATTCCCAAATGGAGCCACCAGGTGGCGAAGTGAGTCTTTGCCTCTGCTGTGCTGCAAAATCTCCAGGTTTGGAAACTGGAGGTGTGTCAGAAACTCCTAGTGGTACAGAAGTGGTCCACGGGAATAGAAGAAAAGAAGATCCCAGTGTCAAAAAGGTAAAGGAAGGAAGTCAAAGTAAGAGCAGGTGAAATCAACCCTTTCAAATAGCTCCTGTTCTTGCATAATCCCTTCCCATTACGTTTTTTGGGCTCCATCTCTCCCAGCCCCTCCCACTAATCCCTTTCTATGTTGATGTCATTTTTTGCCTTCCATAATCCATGACAACATGTTGATGGGCCCGATATTATGCAGGTCTTGTGCAGGTAATGATAGCTGCTGCGAGGTTATGAATGCACTGGCCACATTGTGCCTGGAAGGCAGCATTCTAAAACACTCCTACCCATCCTTTGACTCTTACATTCTTTCTGCAACCTCGTCAGTGGTCCCTGGCCCTTGGAGGGAGTGACAGAAATGTCTCATTTAGTGCTGAATATTCAACTGTTATTTCTTAGTGCATTGCTGAGTTTGGAGGCTCCCCTGCAGTCATCTCCATCTGAAAAAAGAAGCTTCTGTAACCAAAAATGAGAGCAGAACTAATATATGGGCATAAACGTGAATATTTATAGGGCAATTTGATGGGCATAATACATCCATTTAGCCAAACTACAGTAATAGGGTCCCTCCCCCCCAAGGCTTCCTAGTCATAGGCTTTTGACTAGGTTTTCAGTACCAGGCATGAATTTTCTTCTGTGGAGCAGGTCTCAAATCCAGTCAGAGAGTCAGAGAGTTGGTCACCCCTACAACAGACATGTCATTATTGCACTAGTGGGCACACCTTACTTGGAGTAGCCATTTCTTTAACTCTTATGGTGAGCCAGTCACTGTATGGTAACAATGCCACTTTATATTGCAAGAAACTAAGATACAAAGGATTTACTAATTCCTCACATTTGCAAGGAGGAGAGTGAGTAACCCTATCTCAAAGCCTTGTTAGCATGGTCAAAGGACAAAATGGCAACAAATTTAAATACCTTGATTCACTTTCTTATGAGTCTAAAGTTGGGAATCATATCATTAAGTAGCATAGAATAAATGTTCCAGTGTGCTGGCAGAGGAGGGCGGCTTTATAGATAAAAGGGCTCGGGAAGACAGAAACAGAAAACAAAAAGCCAAGTAGTCATTTTCAGTTATTTTTCATGTAAGGCAGGATCAAAGAAATAGAATAACAAAAAAACTGATTGGTTCATGACAGGTTACTTCAGGTCACTTTGATGTATGATGTATGATGACAGTTGAAATTGGTCTGTTTGGGCAACTTGGCTGTTCTCTCTTTGTCAGTTAATTTTTTTGTCTCTGTAACCACAATATCTGATGAGAAAAACAATGGAAGAAAGATTATTTTTGGCTCATGGCTTCAGAGGATTTCAGTTTGTGCTGGTGGAGAATCTGATGAAGTTTTTAGTTCATGGCAGCAGGAATGTGGGGCAGAGGCTGTTCACATCACAGTGAAACAGGAAGCAGAGATCAAGGAAGTAACTAGTGACAGGTGTTGACCTTCAGAGGCATGTGCCTTGTGACCTACTTTTGCCAGCGAGGCTCTACTTTTCCAGTTTCCACAGCCTCTCAAAATAGCATCAGCAGCTGGGACCCGACCACTCCAAAACAGAATACGCTCTAATCTTGATTCCTGAAAAGGCCAGATAAATACGTGAGCTTCAGCACAGCGATATTGAATTCCAGTATTTGTGACTCCATCTTGATATTTTCCTGGTCTTTTGAGGCCCCATATAGGAGCTTAGTCCAAGACAATGATTCTCTGTAATTTTATTCAGCAGTGCTTTACAAATCATTATTCCTCCAGAAAAACAGAGCAAAACAGCCCTCACCCTTTAAAAATCCTGGTACTGGGTAGCCCTTAGCAGTAGCTGACAAGATAGGGGCACTTTCTGTTCATTTTCACTATGACAAGAGCATCGGGCTCATCGCACTCACCATTGTCCAGGTCACTTCCACTATCCATACATTTCCTGCTTCCGGTATTCTGCCAGCTTGTGGGCTCATGTCCCTCATTGCACCTGCTCAGTGTTATGCTGGGTCCCCTGATTGGCTGGTATCTTACCACACAGCTGCCTCCTGGCATCACAGGCATCCTTCCTTGTGAGAAAATTGCTGATACCAAGATGAAGTTACGCTTGTTATACCCAGGTAAAATTCCGAGATTGGAAAGCACAGAGTGAGAAGATAAAAACTGTCTCAAGGACTTCCTGAATACCCACCAGAGGTTCTTCACAGTTTCTATGCTGTGCTTGCCTCACACAATGAAGATTCTTCCAACCAAGTCTGTCTAATATTTGGCCCACTAGTGACCATCTGGACACAATGCTTTCTCAGCCACCATCAAGCTGATGCCAATTCTGCCAGAGTCTCTGAGACCAATAGATCCAAGTGGTTGATAAGTATTTCTTCCTTTACTAATGAAAGCTTCCCTGCTCTTCCCTCATCACAGACACGTGGCTTACCAAAGTATGTATTCTCAATTGTAACCCTTTTGCTTATTTCCCAACAAATTCTTTATGCTTGAGGATGGTTTTCCTGTAATGTAGCCCATCAGCCATTCTTTGAAAAGGCTCAAACTATCTCTCATCTTTCTTTGATCCAATGCACCTCCCACTGTTCTGTGAAAGCAAAGGAGAAAGAAGCTACTGCCCTCCAGGGGACTCCCCTAAGGGTGTGACAGGAACACTCAGCCTAGGAGAGAACTGTGTTAGGTTTCTGGCCAGCAGGAACAGCCCAGTCAAAGATGTGGACTTCAGAGTTAAAGTGGGAATCAATCTTTGTGCATATAATTCAGCATAAAGCTGGATACTGATTTTGTCCACAGCTGTGGTGTACTATATTGTCAGACTGAAAATAGCAGATGTTAAGAATACTGGAAGAACTAATAGTGTCCCCAGGCCATAGGCTCAGGTCTCCTTCTTGTTTATAAAGAATAAGTATCTTCTATAGGACACTGGAAAAGCAAGCTGGAGCTGAGCTAGAAGCCTCCTCCATGTTGACTAGCTATCATGGTACTGGAACGTGCTATGTGGCCTGTTGGGGGAGAAAAATCATCAGTGGTCTTAACCAGCAGTGGACCCTGCAAGCTACACAGCTGGTCAGTCCGACAATATGTGCCAACTGCTGCAGTGGTGGTGTATCAATTATGGGACAACCAATAGCTCTCTGGTTGGATTTGAGGCCAGTTCCATGGAAGGGAATTCATGCTTGGTACTGAAAATCTAATGAAAAGCCTACGGCCGGGCAGGTCATAAACATTGGGGGGAAGCTACTCCTGTTGTTTGGCTAAATGGATATATTATAGCCACCAAATTGCCTTCTAAATACTTATGTTTATATGCCTATATTTATGGTACTCATACTTTTGGTTAGAGCAGCTTCTCTTTTCAGATGGCTGGGGAGACTCAAAACTCATCCCAGTGCTGAGAAGAAGCAACAGTGTAATGTTCAGCACCGAAACACCTCTATCATATCCTCCAAGGTTCAGAGACTATTGTAGAAGAGGTGGCAGAAAGAATGTAACAGCCAAGAGAAGGAGAGGAGTGCTTATAATGCTCTCTTCCAGACACAAAATGGCTTTGACATTAATGACCTCACAGTGACTGATGCTGCCTACACAAGACCTGCATAATAGGAGGAAAAAATGATGACCTCAAAAAGAAGAGGGACTAGTTGGAAAGAAGGGGTTCAGTGAGGAGGTATGGGGCAAAGGAGAGTGATAGGAGGGGATTATGATCAGGGTACATTGTGTATATGAATGGAAGTTGTCAATAAAAAGTTTAAAAAAAGGGATAAGTGTCTTGAGGTTAGGGCTTTGGGCTTGGTCTTCAGTACAGCCATTTCCTGCTGTTTGTTGTCTTCTGTAGTAGGCATAGCAGAAGACAAGGCTAGAAAAACCACCCTTCTTGGGCAGCAAGAAAGAAAGTGCTTTGAGCTGGGGAGATGGTTCAGTAAATAAGAGCACTTGCTATACAAACTGAGTTTAATCCTCAGCACTCACATAAAAAGCTCAGCATGGATGCACTGCTGTAACCCTAGCGGTAGGGGTGGAGATAGGAAAAACACTGACTTCATTGGCCAGCCAGTCTAGTCAAAAACCGGCCAACTCCAGGTTCAGTGAGAGACTCAGTCTCAGGAACAAGGCAGAAATGTGAGAGGACACTGACCTCTGTCCTCTTCAAGTGCACACACAGATGTGCACACACCACACACACCACAATACTACACACAAGAAGGAAGGAAAGAAGGAAGAAAGAAAAGAGAATGAAAAGGAAAAAAGGAAGGGAGGGAAGGAGAAAGGAATGAAGGAAAGGAATGAAGGAAAGGAATGAAGGCAGGAAGGAAGTAAGTAAGGAAGGAAGGAAGGAAGGAAAGAAGGAAGGAAGGAAAGAAGGAAGGAAGGAAGGAAGGAAGGAGGGAGGGAAAAAAGAAAGAAGGAAGATTGGCTGACTTTTCTGTGCTGATAGCTATCCAGCAAACATGTTGAATGTCCCTAAAACTCATCATACTTTCTGCAAGAAATGCAGCAAGCCCCAGCCTTACAAGTGACAAAGTACAAGACAGGTAAAGATTCCCTGTAAGCCCAGGTAAATCTTTATTATGACAAGAAGCAGAATAGCTATAGCGGGCAAACTAAACCCATGTTCTGGAAAAAAATGCTATAATTACAAAGAAGGTAGTGCTGACCTTTGAGTGTGTTGTGCCCAACTGCAGATCTACGAGATGCAAGCATTTTAATTTGGGAGGGATAAGAAGGAAAATGATAAATGATCCAGTTCTAAGCCAATTTGTCATGAAGACAATAAAATCATGAGGTTATATTTAAAATGAAAGAAAGGGGCTGGTGAGATAGCTTAGTGGTTAAGGCACTTACCTACGAAGGCTTAGGACACATGTTCAACTCTTTAGATCCCATGTAAGCCAAACACACAAGGCATGTGCCATGTCACACATGTGCACAGGCAGTGCACACATCTGGAGTTCTATTGCAGTGGGTGGAGGACCTGGTGTGCCATCTCTCTCTCTCTCTCTTTCTCTCTCTCTCTGTCACTCTATCTCTATTTAAAAAAAAGAAAAGAAAAAAGAAAGAAGGAAAGAGAGATAGGAAGCTACAAAGAAAGAAAGGGAAGGAGAGAGAGAGGGAGGTAGAAGAGTGAAAGGGAAGAAAAGGGAGGGAAGAGACAGGAAGAGAAGGGAGGGCTTGGGCGGCACAAGGAGCAGTCTGGATGCATGGCCGGAGGGAGTGACTGGGCTGAGGTGGATGTGAGTAAGGGACCAACCCACATGGGCTTGTAAGGACTTGTCTAACTTTACTATACAAAGTCCCACATACCAGTCCTAGGTGAGCTGGGCTTTGTCACCCTAAGCAGAGGTATTGGTGGGAAATCTCCCACAATGGATCACTCTCATGTACACATGTCATTTTTTTTTTTTTTTTGCCACACTCTTGTGACATCCTTAAATGTGTTTTCTTATCTGAAAAACAGGGCCTTTTTAAAGCCCAGGACTCTAGGAAATAATAGCTGTATTGAAAACAGCAAATGTGCTGGGCGTGGTGGCACACACCTTTAATCCCAGTACTCGGGAGACAGAGGTAGGAGGATCGCTGTGGGTTCAAGGCCACCCTGAGACTACATAGTGAATTTCAGGTCAGACTGGGCTAGAGTGAGACTCTATCTTGAAAAACAAAACAAAAACAAACAAACAAACAAACAAACAGACAAACAAACAACAACAACCCTCCCCCCCAGCAAACATTTCAAGAGTGGAAACACCAAAGTGCAGCTACTCAGCATTTCTAAATTTGCAAACAGACTTTACTCAAAGCCTCATAATATCCTAACAGTTGGGCATGGAAGCCAGCTAGGTACGGGTAGTCCAGCTACTCAAGAAGCTAAGGAGGAAAGACTGCTTAAGCCCAGGAGTTCGAGACCAGCCTGAAAAAAAAATTCTAACAAAAGTAGCCTAGCTTATTCCTTCCTTCATGTTGGAAGCTTATCAGCTGATTCATTGGAGTGGCATGTTTTCTTAGAAATCTAATAATGCTAATTTATAATATTGCACAAACAGACTCTGAATAAGTATCCTGATTTATTTAGAGTAACACAGCCAAGCACAGAAGTCACATTGGGAATGAAGTAGTCCTTGGAGAAACAGATGAATCTAGTTCTGAAAACAGACTTGGGGCTCCACATGCATTACATGGTGCAGACAAATCATAACTTCATTACAATTCAACTTCTCAAAATTGACTTGTGGCAGCAACCAAATCAGCATAAATCAGTTACTTCAGAGAAGTTTTATCTTCAGTAAGACTCACTATTTGACAGTTGTATTACTAAAATTGAAATACATACTTTTTCTAAAAATTGTAAATACATTTCAATTCTACACAACTTTGTTCAAAGAGTTAATATATGTGCAGTGTGTCAGGAAACAAGCAACAGCAGCTACATCATACCTCAGCATCAAAGATATGCAGTCACTGTACATAGACACGTGGGATTTACTGCAGATAGATTTACTTCAGCTATATTAACAGAAACCAAGCAGGAAATTTCCTCAGAGTATTTAGAGCAAGATTACTGGGAATATAGTTCTTTGTATAAATATCACCAAAGAACCATTATTTATAGACTTGGATACTTATAGACACAGCTTACTTGACACATTTATGTCAGGAACTTGATGCTTTTCTCTCCTAAGTATTCCACATAAATCAATGGAGTACATTTGGTGTGTGTGTGTGTGTGTGTGTGTGTGTGTGTGTGTGTTTTGCTGGGATCCAACCCAGTGTTTCATGCATGCTAAGCAGGTACTCTACCAAGCTATGCCCCAGCCCTGTCAGATTCTTTTTTATTAATTTGTATTCAACATTATATTGAATACATTTAGGAACCTTTTAAAGAGCTATTATATATCTTCCACAAATATCTATATTAATGGTTAAAAAAAGAAATTTCTCCTTTCTGCTAGGTTTTGGCACATGGTTCAGGCCTTCATTTTGTTGGGGACCAATAAAAGAGATAGTATAAATGTATTACTTAAGTTAAGCATTAATTTTTGTTTACATTGAATGTTTTCCTCTGAGGTAATTATAGATTCTGAAGCAGGTATAGATGATTAAAGATTCCTATGCTCATTTACCAAGAAATACTATAAAGAGATTCTGACTATATTCTACTCAGTTCCCCAAAATGCTAAAATCTTGCTAAACTATAGTACAGTTTCACAGCCAGGATTTAATATTGATTCAATCAAGTTTCATCACCACAAGGATCTGCTGTGTTTCTCATAATTAACACTCACCTGTCTTGTTCTGCACCCTCCTTCCTGGTGACCCCTGGTCTACTTGCTATTCTTGTACTTTTGCATTTTAAATGTTATGTAAATGAAACCATATGATGCACAATAAGCTGCAGATTAACCAAGTTGTTGCCTGTATCAGTAATTAGCTCCTTTTTATTATTCCACTGTAGTATTCCACTGTATAGATATACCTCACTTTGTTTGACCATCCACCAGATTAAAGGGCATCTAGTTTTTGTTTCTAGTTTTTGAATGTTATAGATAATTAATATATAAGCTTTTGTGTGAATATAAGCTTTCATTTCTCTGAAATCAATGTCCAGGTGTACAGTCACATGTTTAGATTTTTAGGAAACTGTCAAATGGGTTTTTTAACCTAGACTGTCAACCTTATTGGATCTAGAACCAACTAGGAGACAAATCTCTGGCTATATCCATGAGAGAGTTTCTAATTGAGGTGGAAAGATCCACCCTATCTGTGGATAGCACCATCCCATGGACTCAGGTGCTAGGCTGAATGAAAGGAGAAAGCTGAGCTGAGCACCAACATTCATCTCATTCTACTTCCTCCATGTAGACTGAATGTTACCAGCTGCCTGGAGCTAATGACACCATGTCTTCCCCACTGTGACAGAGTGCACACTCAAACTGTCAACCAAATGAACCCTTCCTTCCTGAAGTTGCTTGGTCAGGCATTCAGAAAACTAACTAATACACAATGGTGTTCCATTTTACATTCCTAACAGCAGTATATAATCAATCTTTCTCTACATACGTGCCAACGTTGGACTTCTCACTATTGTTTATTTTAACAATTTTGGTAGGTGTGTAGTGATATCTTGTTGTGGTTTCAGTTTGCAGTTAACTAATGATGTTGGATACTTTTCATTGTCATTTGAAGAGTCTCTGCCATGAAATGGCCTCTCATGTCCTCCATTTTACTAATTGAATTTTTTAACTGTTGAGTTTTGAGAGTTATTTTTTATATATCCTAGATGGTAGCATTTGCCAGATATGTAGAAACACATTTCAATTCTAAACAACTTTTGAATATTTTCTTTCAGGATGTAGTTTGTCTTCTCATTCTCTTAACACAGCTTTTTGGCTGAGCAAAATTTTAAAATATTGATGAGGTCAAATCAGTCAAAGTTTGATTTTATAGACTGTGCTTTTGGAAGAATGTTTTGCATAGCCCTTTGTCCCCCAAATTTTCTACTTATTTCTATAGCTTGATAGTTTTTCATTTTATGATTATAGAGATGACTTCCTTGTAGTGTTTTAGTTTTGATTTTCACATTTTTTGCTAATATATGGCAATGTGATTACCTTTTGTGTGCTGTACTTATATCCTGAGACCTTGCTGTTCTCACCAGTTCTTTAAAAGTAGGTTATTTGGAATTGTCCATTAGGCAATCATGTCATCTGTAAATAGGGATATTTTTATTTCTTTATTTCCAATTGTGAGCATTTAATTTCTTTTTCTTACCTTTTTGCTCTGCCTAGAACCTCTAGTTCATCCCAGATGATGTTTTTTAATTTACTCACTTATTTTTAGTTGAAATACAGAGACTTATGTGTCATCCATTTTGACATCTTCAAATATAATTTTTTCCATTGATTTCTGGGCCCCCTCTTGTCTCTTCTCTTGTGCTTCCCCCAATTCCTCTTCCCACTGTATCACACATATCTTTTTGCCCTTCCCCCCTTCCATCTCTTTATAGTCATTCTAAATTTCTTTTTCTTTCTCTCTCTCTCTTTTTTTTTTTTTTTTTTTGATTTTCAAGGTAGGTTCTCACTCTAGCCCAGGCTGACCTGGAATTCATTATGTAGTCTCAGGGGCCTTGAACTCACAGCAATCCTCCTACCTTGGCCTCCCAAGTGCTGGGATTAAAGGCATGTGCCACCATGCCTGGCCATTCTAAATTTTTAATCAATATAAATTTCTGGAGACTTGCTGAAACATATGTGTCTGAATAGGCCCGTAAAGCTCAATGATGAGTTTTCAATGAAGTCCAGCTTTTTCAGATTTCATTTCCTATAATTTTGATAACTAGCTGGGAATACTCAGGAGTGTTTATAAGTGAAACCCAGTCTTCAAAGCCCTTTGAAGCAAAAGGGTCCCTTAAGGTGCGAAATAGAACCTGATTACACAAGCAGACATTGAATAAGTTGTTGGTAAGAGAGGAATGGGAGGCAGTGATGCTTGAAGAGTTAAGATTTGAGGCTGGCTTATGGAGCACCTTTTATCATGTGGTTTGTTCTTCTAGCTTCCTCCTCTTTCATATACATGGAGATTATAAAAATTTTAAACTCTGAAATAACCACCCAAAATTCTATTCTATCCTTATGTATTATAAGTTGCCATTGTTAGGAACTCTTTGTGAAATGGCTTATGAAAAATAAAATAATAACGTGCATTTACTAGGTTTTTAGTAATAGGCACTTAAATAAATTTTGACAATGTAAACTCTCTCCATATCTTATTTTTCAAACAAAAATATAATCATTAATATTTTTATTTATTTAAGAATGCATACTTTCTACATATAGTGATATGTTTTGTGTAATACACATATCTAATTCACCAAAGTTTATAGAGTTTATAGTTATTATGAAAAGATAGATAATTTGGATACTATTAGATCCTTAGCAGATTTCAATGATAAGAAGCCAGAGTTATATACACTTTGGTCCATTTATACCTTAAGTATGTACACAGTTTCAGTCTAGTATCTTTCAAACATCAAGAACTCTTGCAAATAAGTTTTAAACAATTTGAAGTGTGTAGTTTAGAATCAAACTTCAGAGCCCCCAACAGTGACAAAGGGTCTCCTGGAATGTTAGCCCTCAATGGTTACCAGCATTTCAGTAACTCTTTTAAGACTGGAGTTTGGATGTTAATACTTCGTCCATTGTGTACAGTGAGTTTAGGAGTCTGATCTTGGGATACTGACTAGCCCTCTCTGAGCCTCAGTTTCCTTGTGTGAAAGGGCCAATGATGACATGTATCTTATTGGTGATAGGGCTTAAGTGAGGTGACTTCTGGCTCAGAGATGGCACAGAGTAGACCCTCAGCTGCTGACTGCTTTCCTTCTCTTATGTTTTGCCTTCACTTTTCCATTCCCTCTCCAGACACTGTGGAAGGAGGTATTTCTTATTTTGGATTCTAACCCCTTCTCTTTAATATCCCACTGTGGCTATTCACATAGAATAGGCCTGTGCACACAACTCTGCATGTTCTTACTAGCCTGTCATGTTACAGTGGGGAAAAACACTCCACAAGTGACCAATGTATTCTAACAAATGTGACTCAATATTGAGTCAGACAAAAAGTCCTCTGCCCTCATCCTGCACACATAATCATGGCCGTGTGATGTATGAGCAGCTCTTTAATGGTTGCAATGACCTTCCATCCAAGGCATTTCTTTTGGCACAGCAAGCAACAAACTGTTTGCACAATACAAAGCAATCACACTGTACATATAGGCACAATTTTGTTTTCTTAAAGAATGAAATAGCAACCCATGATCTTATTTGACAACCTTGACTTCCAAATAGGTGCGTCCAGATTGGATATAACATAAACAAAGACTAGTTATGTGAAGTACTTGTGTGGATGGAGGCTCTGCCAGACATCACTTGAATCTCAGATCTAGCACGAGGTTCCCTGTTTACCCACTCCCATTCTGAAGTAGAATGACAGGGCAGCTAGGAACCCTTCAACAAAGAGACAGCAGCAGGAGCTGTCTGGCTCCATCACTTAGAAGTTTTCATTTTCATGTAAACAATGAGGATTTTCTTGGTACTCCATCAGGCCTTTCTGGGAGATGCTTTGAAATATTCCTCCCTCGAAATGTCAGATAAGCCTCCATACCATTTCTGAAGCCAGATGTGTTCTATCCTCATCTTCATGAAGAACCATTCATACTGGCGGGGCCACTTCCTCATCCCCGGGTGCCTGCAGGAGCAAAGGAAGACAATAGTGATGCTGCTGTTACCAAGTGCACCTCCACTGGTATGGGACCTCCAGCCTGTAGGCCTGATTTGGACTGAGAGCTGATCAACCCACCATGAGAAAGGCAGGAAGCTGTTGTCCCTACACCCTGTAGCTAACAGCTCAATTCTGGAGCCAAGTCCCATGGTTTGAATCTCAGTTCCACTTCTGATGAGCTCCGATGATGTTCGTGCTCTCGTGCCTGTCTCCTTAATAGTCACATGGGAGAGGGTGATGGTGCTCATCATGGGTGGTCTGAGGAGCAAACAGGAAGCACTCATAAAACGCATACAGCAAACGCTCAGCCAGTGCTAGTGGTTGTTAATAGGAAACACCAAGAAAGGCCATATGCATTTTTGTATGAAATAATAACAAAATTGTGAGCTTGTGAAATGCCGCAGCTACTCATGGGAAAATTGCTATTCCTGCTGGAGTTTGACAGCCAGCCAGCATGGACAGAGAATACCATGTTTCACCTTCTGCCATCGACAGATTTGTCTTTTTCTGATGTGTATCCCTCTACCTACTGTAATATCTCTGGATGTTCATCTACTTTTCTAACTTTGTAAAAAAAATAGAAAAGTTTGATCATGTTTGTGGCACTGACTCATCTGGGCAGGCTCAGATATTCTCATTGGAAGGCAGGGGATTGACAGAGACTGGAATATGCAGGAATTGTGCCTGGAACACTTCAACATGGGGTGCTCTTTAAAGGCAGTGTTACCCACTGCTGGCAACCTTTGCAGCTGGTCATGCCACCAGCAAAGGCCATCTGAACCCCATCACTGTCCTTGCATCAGAGGCATCAAATGTAAAGCTCTGATATCCACTTATTATTATTGTCTGGTTTGGGCAAACTTTTTTTTTTTTTTAGTCACTCTAGCCCCAGCTGACCTGGAATTCCTTCATGCTGGGATTACAGGTCTGAGCCACCATGCCCAGATTTTTTTTTTTTTTTTTTTGCTTGAGACAGGGTCTTTCTATGTAGCTCACGCTAGCCTTCAACTTGCTATGTAGCCCAGGTTAATCTTGAACTCCTAATATTCCTGCCTTTGCCTCCCAAATGCTGATTTATAGGTGGTCATCCATAAAGCATGGCAAACTGACTTTAAAGCATCTTCTAACCTTGAAAACATGGCTTGCTTGGCAAATTCTACTTCTTCTGGAGGCACTGTGACCATTCGACCAGTGAGTGTTAACCTGGCACATCGGGGATCTTCTGGGTCAACAATATTTTTTCTGCACAAGAAAAACATTTTCAGATATTAAACAATGATAGAACATCAACCAGAAATACTGCGGATTTTGTTAAAAATTAAAAATAGTCACATTGTTGATTATGTCCTTTCAGATTTTACATTGTCCGTTATTACTTTAAAACGTTTTGGCATAGGCAGTGTGAGAGGTGTGTTTTCATAAGCTGGATGTCATCAGGGCAGTTAGGTGACATCTGAAGTACTCTATATACAAGTGCCAGGGCAAACGTGGATTTGTCATTAAATGGGGATGACATTTCATTACTGCTGTTTGGACCTAGAGGTACATGAAGGTCTATGTGCCAAGGGCTTAGTACCCAGCTTGGCACTGTTGAGAGTCAGTGGTGATGCTTAAAGGTGGGGTCTAGAGGGAGGTCTTCTGGGCATTGGTAGGGGTGCCACTGAAGGAGACCGTGGGTCTACAGTCTTCTTTCTTACTTTTCTTCTTGCTTCCTGGTCATGAGGACAGCAGTTTTGCATGTCATGTGCTCTCACCATGCCATTTCTGCCTTACCACAGCCCCAGAAGCAGTGGAACCAGTTGTCTATGGACTGGGACCTTTGAGACTATCAGCCAAAATAAGTTCTCCCTCTTTTAGTAGTTGATGATCTCAGCTGCTGTGTTATAGTAATGAACTGCATTGTTAATCACAGATTTCTGGAAGAAGTATAAACAAGAGAACATTATTCTCCAAATGCCATTCCGATAGTGGTTTCATCTAAGAGAATGTTCTTTCTGGCCATGCCATGTGCCTTATGCACTGGGCAAGCACTGTATATACATGTTTGGGAGGAGTTTTCTGGATGATGCCACATAATAATGCTGGCCATTCACATTCTTATATACAGTAACTCCTCAGTGTCTGCAGGGGGCAGCAGCTCTTCCCCCTCCACCAACAGTAAAATCCATGGATGCTCAAGTCCCTTATGTAAGTGGTATGGTATTGGCATAAATTGCACATATCTCTCCCAAATACTTTATAGCATCTCTAGGTTCTCTGTAACATACAATGCAATGTAAATAGAAGTTAAACTGTATTGTTCAGGGAATGATAACAGGGACAAAAGTTTGTACATGTTTAGTACAGATCAATTTATTTTCAAAGGTCCTTGAGCTAAGGAGTTGGTTGAGTCCATAGATCAGATTCTGGGGATCTGGAGGGATCATTACTCTTTGGTATCTCTTTTTACTTGACGGTGGATCCTTTAATATACTATCTTTTCTCAAATGCTTGTCTTGGAAGTCAAAAAATATTAGAATGTAAGGGAAGAAGAACTGATGGGAATGTTTTATTCCAGCCTTACTTATGACAGCAAAAGTTGAAATAATCAAAATGCTTAGCATTGAGGTAACACAAAGAAACTCAGCCTTATTAGTGCTATGAAATATAGTCATTCAAAAGACTGACACCGAGCTATGGCTGTCAATCAAAAGATAAAGATAAAAACAGTTAGCTGAAGAACAATATGTGCAGTACAGCTTTAGAAAGAAGGAAAGAAGGAAGAGATGAAGGAAGGAAGAAAGAAGCTAGATGTGGCTATGTAAATCTGTAATCCCAGTACTCAGGGGGCTGAGGGAAGAGGGTCATTATTTGAGGCTATCCTGGGCTATGTAGTGATACCCTGGATCAAAAACCAATAAACAAACAAAAGAAAGAAACCCTGACAGTGCACATGTATTAATAGGTGCTTAGAACAAGTTCTGGAAGGCTACAACCTAAGAATGAAACTGTTCACTTCAGCAGGAGGGGTTGGGGGTATGCTGTGTGGGGACAGAGTTCCTCTTCCTTTTCTATGTCTTTGTCCATAAACACTACAACACTGCCAAGCTCCTTCCACCGACAGCACTGAGCAGCCCTGCCCCTGTGGCTCAGGCCTGCACTACAGATCCTGTATCTGGGTGCTCCTCTCTCTATCCACTCTTTGTTGCTTTGATTTGCAGGAGAGCATTTGCCCATCTGTGGATCTCTCCTGTCACCATGGCAATACCTTTCTTTCCAGCAAAGGAGTATCAGTTCAATAGCATTTAAAAACTCTGATTTCAAGAACTTCAGAGGTTTATGGATAAGCATTGCTTTAACTTTATGAGCTTCATTATTCCATTTTTATAAAATTGTGTATTTTAAAGAGAAAAGATGTCAGAAAGGGTTTATGAAAACCATGCTTTTTTCTTTTTTGTTATACTTTTGTGAGATGTATGATATTTACATGTTTGTGTTATATGTATCCTCAGGCAAAACAATTATATTAGTTTTGTAACCAAGTGCCATAGACTGGATGGCATAAAGGGCAGACAAGTGTGCTTTCACCAGCTGGAAATATAACAGCAAGGTGTCAGCAGGGCTGATTTCTCCTGGGGCCACTCTGGATGCAGATGCCCTGGCTCTTGGCTTTACTTGGTCCTCCCTCTTAAGTGTCTGTGCCCTGGTTCCCCTTCTCATAAGGGCACCAGCCATATGGGATTATGCTGTGACCTACAATGGACACATTTCAACTTAGTTACCTTTTCATTTGGAGACAGTTAACCAGTTTCAACTAACCACATTCTAGAGTATTTTGAGGACTTTCATGTATGAATTTTAGGGCAACACAAGCCAGTCCACCACAGCAACACAGCTATTTTTATTTTAAAAATCACTGCCAATTTGTGTGTGTGTGTGTGTGTGGTTGTTATTTAGGGGATTGTGAGTGAGAGGATGACTGATAGAAAATGTTGTTTTTAGGAGCTCTTACATTCAAATTCTGGATGTTTCTGAAGGACCATGAAAAAAGCATTGACTAAATACAGAACAAATAACAGACTACCTTTTTCTTTAAAATATAACATATTTTAAGCATGTAGAAATTATTCAGAGTAAAATGATAAACACCCTGTACCTATTGGGGCTTTAAAATGATACCCCATGATGCACTGAATCCGTGTAATCCCAGCACTTGGGAGGCTGAGGCAGGAGACACTCAAGTTTCAGACCAGCCTAGGCTATAAACTATATATTTGGGGAGAGAGGGGAGAGGAAAGTATTCCAAAGTGAAGACATCAGAAACAAATTTTCTCTTGCCCTGATATCTCTCACCCTTCATTCTCCCCAAACATAGAGACTAGAATGCCTCTTCCCCAACGTGAATCATGGAAACCCCTTATGTGGAGATCAGGTTATGACTTGATGTAAGTTACTTCATATTGTGTAAAACAGTCACTTTCAGGCTGTGCTTTGTCCAGTGACTCTTGTCAGCTTGTCAGCAGAGGCAGAGACATGCTCCATGTTGTCACCCCTAGCAGCCTGAGAGTTCTTTTCAGAGACCTCCATTCAGGTCAAGCCAGAGCCATAGCTTTGCATCAGTAAAGTTTCAGGGTGAGCTAATATGAAGCAGAGTTGGAGATTACTGACATTTAAAAACATTTTTTTAAATTTTATTTATTTGCAAGCAGAGAGAGAGAGAGAGATAGAAGAGAGGCAGACAGAGAATGGGCACACCAGGGCCTGTAGCCATTGCAAATGAACTCCAGACGCATGTGCCCCTTGTGCATCTGGCTTATGTGGGCCCTAGAGAATCGAACCTGGATCCTTTGGCTTCGCAGGCAAACGCTTAACCGCTAAGCCATTTCTCCAGCCCAAGACATTGTTTTTTAAAGAAAAAATACTTTATTTATTTATTTGCAAGCAGAGAGATATAGATACACCCATGGAGGCGGGGATGGGCATGGTAGGGCCTCTAGCCACTGCAAACAAACTCCAGGCGCATGTGCCACTTTGTGCATCTGGCTTTGTGGGTACTGTGGAATTGAACCTGGATCATTAGGCTTTGCAAGCAAACACCTTAACCACTGAGCCAGCTCTCTGGCCCTCAAAGAAATTTGTAACAGATTTAAGAAGAAGGGTTATTAGAAAGAGAAGTACTCAGGGAAAAAATACTGCACCAGGGGAGTGTTGGTGTGGGCTTCTCAAAGGACAGTGGTACTTCATGGTCTTTACAATAGTTACATGTAGAATTTTGGTGATTTCTGAAGATATCTTAAAAGGCTTGTTAAGGAATTTAAATGAGATTACAAGGCAGTTTCTTTACTCATGCATGTCTCAAGGACAAGCAGGCAGAAAATTCTCTACTATGCCTAGGACCCCAGCTCAACTCCATCTTGCTGTAAGCCAGTGGCTTACTAGGCCTGTTTCTGTCTGCAGACAACACGCCCTCCTGGTTCTATAGCCCTGCAGCCTGGCAACCTTGAGACCTGCAACTTGGCTGTGCCTGCCTGTAGCAACCCTACACCTGGCTTCCTTCATATCGTATCTGAACACCTGTGATGGCTCTTGAACTCCTTTAACTCTGTGCCCTTTTAAATTTTATTAAGCTGTTTAGTAAACTACACACGTGCACACACACACACACACACACGCACACAAAACTTTATGATGTGTGAGATTTGAGAGTTAATATTAGTAATTAATACTGAACTAAAAGAACCTATATTTGCAAATGGGCAGATATCAAGGAAAATTAGGACTACAAGGCAAATTATAGCCAATGAAGCTGAAAAAGCTTATGAATTTATTGTTATTTAATCATTTCCAATATTGTGGAAAAACATAGATGTGTTTGTTTCTGGTATAGCATGGTCACCACACCTTGTCCCCTAAATTAGTCATAAAGCTAAAAATAGCACTCTAACTTACCCTGTTTTTTTAAATTTTTATTTATTCATTTATCTGAGAGAGGTAGAGAGAGAGAGAGAGAGACAGACAGACAGACAGAGAGGAGAATGGGCACGCCAGGGCCTCTAGCCACTGCAAATGAACTCCAGACCCATGTACCACCTTTCGCATTTGGCTTACATGGGTCTTGGGGAATCAAACCAAGGTCCTTTGGCTTTGCAGGCAAGTGCCTTAACCACTAAGCCATCTCTCCAGCCCACTTACCCTGTTCTTTTAAAAAAATATGTATTTATGTATATATCTATTTAGTCACATGTGTGTGAATGTGTATGGGGGAACCAGGGCCTCTTGCCTCTGTCAACAGACACCAGACTTAAGCACTATGTTTTGCATTTTGCTTTTATGTGGGTACCTGGGCTAGCAGGCTTTGCAAGCAAGCACCTTTAACCACTGAGATATCTCCTCAGCCCCTACCCCACATTTATTTTTTGTGAAAGAGTTGTCCAAAAAGAATCTGACCATCTTTATGATTAGATCATAAGCTCCCAGTTCAGGAGGGGTTCTGCACCTGGAGGAAGGACTGCTTCACAGAGAAGCCAAGACGAGCCTGAAGACAGGTGCTGCTGGATTCTCCACTGTCTGTTTCCATGAACTCAGAACCGTTTGGCATGTCTACATGGCTTCACTAATATAAACCTAACAGTGGACAGTTCACCCTGGGCCTTGGCAGCTTCAATCTGAAGGCTTCAATGACTTATAAAACTATGACTAACTACATTTATTATGCTTCCAGTTTTTTTTTTTTTTTTTTTTTGTTTTGAGGTAGGATCTCACTCTAGTCCAGGCTGACCTGAAATTCACTATGTGGTCTCAGGGTGGCCTAGAACTCACAGCGATCCTCCTACCTCTGCCTCCCGAGTGCTGGGATTAAAGGCATGCACCATCATGCCCGGCTCAGTTTCCAATTGTTTTTAATGTTTTTTATTTGCAAGGAAAGAGAAAGAGGGGGGGAGAGGGAGAGAGGATGGGCATGCCAGGGCCTCTAGCTGCTGCAAATGAACTCTAGATTCATATGCCACTTTGGGCATCTGGCTTACGTGGGTACTGGTGAATATAACCTGGGTCCTTAGGCTTTGTAGGCAAATGCCTTAACTGCTAAGCCATCCCTCCAGCCCACACTTCTTGTTCTTAAAATGTCTATAGTTGTATGGGTGTGGGTCATGGCCCTTGTTAAAGATAGGAAAGAGCCCTTTACTCCTCTACACATTGGAAAACAGTAACTCTTAAGTGAGTTTAAAGCAGAGCAAAGACCCTTGCTTGGCCTCAAGGGCACTGAGAAATCAAGCTGCAGCTGAGCTGAAAACCTCCTCTATATAGATCAGCTGACAGAAAGCTGGATAAAGTTATACTGCATACAGCCCTATGGGAGAAAGAAGTCATCAGAGGAGATAAACAACAGTGGACACTGCAAGCCTTAAGTTGGGCCAGCCAGGCCAAATGAGCCAATGGGTGCAATAGTGGCATGTTATGGGGGAACCAACCCCTCACTAATTGAACTGGAGGTCCACTCCATGGGAGGGAATATATGCCTAGTACTGAAAACCTATGACAGGGGAGGTCATGAGCCCTAGGGGTGTAACGCCTGCTGGTGTCTGGTTTATGCATATATTATGCTCACTAAACTGCCCTGTAAGCACTTAACATTCATACTCATATACTAATGCTACCCCACTTTTGGTTAGAGAAGCTTCACTTTTCAGGTGGCAGTGACCTCTGAGATGACTCAAAAGGTACTATAGTGCTGAGAAGAACTGAAAGAGGAGTTGAGTGCACTAAACCATCTCTATTATACCTTCCAGGGCTCAGGGTCCATTGTGGAAAGAGGTGGCAGAAAGAATGTAAGAGCCAAAGGAAGGGTAGGACTGCTTACAATGCAATCTTCCAGACACAAAATGGCCTGGATATCCATGACCTCACAATGCTTGGCACTATGTACACAAGACCTTCATAATAGGAGGAAAAGGTGATGAGATCAAAATAAAAGATAAACTAATTGAGAGGGGGAGGGTATATGATGGATAGTGGATTTGTAAAGGGGAAAGTGGGGGAGAAAAGGGAATCATCATGGTTTATTGCCTACGATTATGGAAGTTGTCAATTAAAAAAGGTTAAAGGGCTGGAGAGATAGCTTAGTGGTTAAAGTGTTTGCTTGCAAACCCTAAGGACACAGGTTCAATTCCCCTGTGCCCATATAAGCCAGATGCACAAGGTGGTGAATGTGTCTAGAGCTAAACTCTGTAGCAGAAGCCAGTAAGCTAGAAAGGGGATATAAAGGAAATAGAAAGTGAGGGAGGAGGGCTTAATAGGATGGTATTGTATATATGTAAGTAGAAGAACAGATTAATGGGGGTGAAAAGGCCTAAGTGAGGTCAGGGGAAGAGAATGAGTAAAGGAAAGGTGGAGGAAGGGCTAATCAAAATCTAAGAGGTTATAAATAAGTCATATGGAAACCTACTTCTCTGGACAGTGTAACACTCAGAAGCCATAGTTTTTTACTAGAAAATATTCAGTGCCAGGGATGGGATACCTTCCAGTGAGTTGTTGGCCAGGGAGGTCCCTGATACCCCCAAAACATTACAGGTCATTGCCAAGGCCTTTGGTTTCCCACCAGGAATAGATGATAAGACCCTATTGCTGAAGACTCCATATACTTGGGCTGGAAGGTCACTGGGAAATCCTGCTGGAGCTGAGCTGAAAGTCTCCTCCATGTGGACCAGCTGACAGAAAGCTGGAAAAAGCTCTGATGCATGCAGTTCAATGGGAGAGAGAGAAATCACCAGTGAAGATACTCAACAGTGGACACTGCAAGCTTTAAATTTGGCCAGCCAGGACAACTGAGCCAACGGCTGCAATAGTGGCAGGTCTGTTATAGGGGAAACCAACTGCTCTCTAATTGGACTGGAGGCCCACTCCATGGGAGGGAATACATCTCTGACACTGAAAACCTACAACAGAGGTAGTCATGAACCCTAGGGGTTTAACGTCTGCTGGTGTCTGGCTAAATGTATATACTATGCTCACCAAACTTCCCAGTAAGCACTTTTCTTAATGTTCATACCCATATATTAATGCTACTCTCACTTTTGGTTAGAGAAGCTTCACTTTTCAGATGGTGGTGATGTTGGGATGACTCAGAAGGCACCATGATGCTGAGAAGAAGTGACAGGGAAGTGCTCAGCACTGAAACATCTCTAATACACCTTCCAAGGCTCAGGGTCCATTGAGGAAGAGGTGGCGGAAAGTATGTAGAAGCCAAAGGAAGAGTAGGACTCCTTACAACGTGCTCCTCAAAGGCCTGGATATCCATGATCTCACAATGCCTGACTCTACCTACACAAGACCATCATAATGGGAGGAAAAGATGATGATATCAAAATAAAAGAGAGACTGATTAAGGGGGGAAGGGATATGATGGAGAGTGGAGTTTCAAAAGGGAAAGTGGGGGGAGGGAGGGATTTACCGTGGGATATTGTCTACAATAATGGAATTTGCCAATAAAAAAATAAAAATTGAAAAAAAGTTAAAAAAAGAAAAGAGGAGCACAGGCAGTTTTATTCAGGTGCAGGATAGGTTTATGTAGCAGAACCAAGACTCAGCAAGACCAAACCAGCATTCTCTGTAGGACAGCAGGCTTAAGCTTCTACCCAGTCTAGTGGTTGGAAGCTGACGTGAATGGGGTGGTGCCAAATTTTGTAAGTCTCTTGGAATGCTCTGGTGAGGAAATAAAACTGGTCACTCCAGTATTTCTCAAACCTTGAAAGGTATTGTTAGATTCCAGAAAACTGTTCCCTCTGGCAGATTCGACATCATGTCTGTGTGGCAATCCTGTCAGCAAACTGCTAAGGCTCAGGAGGTTATTTTTGTTTCTCTCTTCCATTCTGTAGCCATTGTGATTTTGAATTTGATTTATAAAAATATAACACCCATCATACAACTTTTTCAAATCTCAAAGTGTTAATACCTTTGCTCAAGATTTTTTTAAGGAAGACATTCATAACAAATGCTCTGCAATATCACCACAATGCCATTTTCTTTCTTTCTTGTTTGGTACCTTTAGTCCAGTGCTATTACAGTCAAACGTGTTTGAAATGTTCTGTTACTTGCACAGGCATCAATGAGTGACATGTTGCCTTCTGTGCACTAAACATGTATATATCAAATCCTCCTCCTCCTGCAACTCAGTGCTTTCCACTCAAGTTCTTTTGAGTGGAAACTATATGTTGCTGACATATAGTTCTATTTCTTTTTTTATTTTTATTTTTGAGAGAGATGGAGAGAGAAAGAGACAGAGAGAAAATGGGCACACCAACAGCCTCTCAGCCACTGTGAACGAACTCCAGACACATGCACCTACTTGTGGGCAAGTGCGGCATTGCACTCTTCTGACACTGCATCTGGCTAAACGTGGGACCTGGAGATTGGAACTGGTGTTCTTAGGCTTGGCAGGCAGGCGCCTTAACCACCAAACCATCTCTCCAGCCCTATAGTTCTATTTTTTTTTTTTTTGGAGAGAGACACACAGAGAGAGAGAGAGAGAGAGAGAGAGAGAGAAGAAGACAGATAGAGATGGGCGCACCAGCAGCCTCTCAGCTGCTGCGAATGAAATCCAGATGTGTGTGCCCCCTTGTGGTCAAGTGCGGCATTGTGCCATTTGCATCTGGCTAAACGTGGGACCTGGAGATTGGAACCAGTGTTCATAGGCTTAGGAGGCAGGAGCCTTAACCGCTAAGCCATCTCTCCAGCCCTATAGTTCTATTTTTAATTCAACTATTCTTTCCCACTATAGTCTATGGCAAACATACATGTGAACAGTACTTCTTCATTCTATGTTAGTTGCCCAATTTTCAATTACATTTGGTTATAAATGATTCTATAGGAATCATTCCTGTGCATGACTTCCTGAGCACATATTTGAGAGCTACAGCTGGCATTTCAGCTTTATAAAGTGACTTTGCATTTACATTCTGAGAAGAATGATCCTATGGCTGCACATTTTTCTGGCATTTGATATCAGACCAAAATTTTTTTCCAATTGAGGTTCCAGTAGTATTTTATTGCATTTTCTTGACTGTACATGAAGTTAAACATGTGTCAACACTGACTGTTGCATTTTCTTTTTCAGCTTATTTTTCTGTTAGGTTGGGTTGTTTACCTTTCTCTTCTTGATCTATAATCAGTCATACTCTCATGTTCTAGGTACCGCTCTTTTCCCAGATATCTACATATTTATACTTAAGTTTAAGTTTAAATCTCTCTATATAGGGCTGGAGAGATGGTTTAGCAGCTAAGGCATTTGCCTGTGAAGCCAAGGACTTAGGTTTGATTCCCCAGTATCCATGTAAGCCAGATATACAAGGTGGCACATGTGTCTAGAGTTTGCTTATAGTGGCTAGAGGCCCCCATGTGCCCATTACCTCCACTCTCTCCTCTAACAAATAAATAAAATAATAATTTCAATCTATCTTTCTACTATTATGGTTTTCAGATAAAATATGGCCTGGGCCATACTCATAGGAAATAAAAGCATTTGTTGTTCATCTGACCTTAAAATATATGTAGTGTTAGTCAGGTTTTCAACACTGTGACAAAGTACCTGACCAAGACAACTTAAGAAAGGAAGGGTTAATTTGGCACATGGTTTCAGAGGTACCACTCTGTTGTCAGTTGGCACAACTATTGAGGGTATGAAGAGAGGATGAACATCCTGGTAGGGAGCACAGGGTGGAGAAGGCAGCTCACTTCATTGTAGACAGGAAGCAGAAAGGGATAGAAAGAGGACAGAGATGAGGCATATCTTTTTAAGGTATGCCTCAATAAATCTACTTTCTTCAATTATACCTTACCTCTAGCATTTTCATCACCTGGCAAAAATGTGCCACCAGCTAGGGACCAAGCCCTCATACATGAGCCTGTGGGGTATATTTCATATTCAAATTATCTCATTTTGCCTGGGCCCAGAGAACTCATGGCCATCTTATAATACAAAATGCATTAGTCTACCTCTAACATCCTCCAAAGCCTGAATAGTTCCAGCATTGGTCAAAAGTTCAAGTGCAAAAATCTTTTCTGAGATTCAAGGTGAATGTGGCTGTGAATTCAAAAAAAGCAAATTACATTTTTACAACATACAATGGTACAGAGTAAACATTCTCATTTCAAAAAGGAGGAATGTGGGTATAGAAAGGAGGAAGACCAACAGGGTTTGTGGAGGGGGTGGGGCAGAAAAAAATGTGAAGGCTAGCGGATGGGGAGGAGTGCTTTGAAATGCTATCGTCAGAACATGAGGTGGCTGCTGCATTCATGGCCTCACAGTGACTGTCATGACCTACACAAGACCTCCACAATATTGTGCCCATTAATATTTCATTGAAAAAAATTTGTTTGTTTTTCAAGGTAGGATATCTCTCTCTAGCCCAGGCTGACCTGGAATTCACTATGTAGTCTCTAGCTGACCTCAGACTTACAGTGATCCTCCTACCTGTGCCTCCTGAGTGTTGGGATGTTACATGTGCCACTATACCAGGCTCCACCATTACTTTTTGCTCTTAACTTTATTATTCCCTCTCATTTATTTTCTCTTTCTTACTTGCTGTATTTGTTTTCAGTTATTATTAAGTGTAGTCATGTACTATTATAGATTTTCCTCTAGTGAGCACTTCATATCCTACTAGTCATGGTGTCAGTTCATTGAATTTTATGCCTCCTGATTTCTATTGTGGTATTTACTCTCAGTGAGTGTGATAGCAGAACTCAAAACTGGCACCTTTCATGTCAGCCTTTGTACAAGTGCTGAATCCTTCCTCTTTTGAGTACAGGCAGAAGCTGGGGCCTGTCTAGTCGACGAAATGTGGTAAAGGTACTGGAATGACAATCCAGTGCTCATTAGACAGTATATGAGGCTCAGTCTTGGTTTATTGGAGAGAGTGAGACCTCCTGCTGGCCTGGAAGTAAGCTGTATGATGTGAACTTCCTGCCAATGTAATGGCACTTTGATTTGCACCTTTAAGTAACTCTCTTAGGATGAACTTGTGTGTGGTATAGGGATGCATTATTTTTAAAATTTTTTCCACTCATACAACCAGTTTTTATTTAAATGTATATACTTATACATATTAATCATATATACATTAATATATTAATATATATTTACATTTATATATTTAAATTTTTATTTATTTATTTATTAGAGACAGAGAGAAAGAGAATGGGCATGCCAGGGCCTCTAGCCACTGCAAATGAACTTCAGATGTATGCGCCACCATGTGCATCTGGCTTACATGGGACCTGTAGAATCGAACCGGGGTCCTTATGCTTCTCAGGCATGTACCTTAACGGCTAAGCCATCTCTCCATCCCTAGTTAAATATATTTTTAATTTTAGTTTGATTTTATTTATGTGAGAGAAAGAGAGAATGGGCTCACCAGGGCCATCAGCTGTTGTAAACAAACTCTAGACCCATGTGTTATCTTGCACATTTGGCTTACGTGGGTCCTGGGGGCTTGAACCTGGGTCCTCTGGCTTTATAGGCAAATGGCTTAACTGCTGAGCCATCTCTCCAGCCCTATTTAAATATTTTTAAAAAATATTTTTATTTATTTGCAAGTAGAGAGAGATAGACTAATAGAGGCAGAGAGAGAGGGAGGGAGGGAGGGAGGGAGGGAGAGGGAGAAAGAGAGAGAGAGAGAGAGAGAGAGTGAGAGAGAGAGAGAGAGAGAAGGCATGCCAGAACCTCTAGCTGCTGCAAATGCATTCCAGATGCATGCACTACTTTGTGCATCTAGCTTTACATGGGTACTAGGGAATAAACCTAAGTTGTTAGGCTTTCAGGTAAGCACCTTTACAGATGCATCTCTCCAGCCCATAACCAGTTTTTAATAGCACTTAATTGAGTACTTCTCTGGTAATATTTGTCTGTATTAGTCTTTCCTCACTGTGAGAAAATATCTGAATAAACACTTAAAGGAGGGACAATTTATTTTGGCCCATAGTTTCAAAGGGTTAATTCAGCCTATGGTAGGAAGGCTGGCTTTATGGCTGTGGGCTTGAGTGAGGCTGAATGCCATGATGTGGAGCTTATGTGGGGAGAGTAGCTTACTTCAACGGGGACAAAAGGAGAAGATTAGGGACAAGACATATTGTGGTGGTTTGATTCAGGTGTCCTCCATAAACTTAGGTGTTGAGTGCTAGGTTCCCAGCTGATGGAGATTTGGCAACTAACACCTCCTCGAGGCAGTATATTGTTGGGGGACGGGCTTAAGGGTATTATAGCCAGTTTCCCCTTGCCAGTGTTTGGCACACTCTCCTGTTGCTGTTGTCCACCCAATGTTGATGAGGAGTGATATCCACTCTCTGCTCATGCCATAGTTTTCCCCTGCCATCATGGAGTCTGTAAGCCAAAATAAACCTTTTTTCCCACAAGCTGCTCTTGGTTGGTTATTTCTGCCAGCAATGCAACCTGACTACAACAGTAAAGTTGGTACCAAGGAGTGGAGTCATTTGCTGCTAGACACCTGGCTGTGTGGCTTTGGCCTTTTAGAGCTGATTTTCAAGAGGAATATGGATGAATTTGAAATCTTGGCTTAAGAGATGCTTTGCAGTGCTGTAAGTACAGCTTGATGGACTATTCTGGTCAGAGTTGAAAGACCTGAATGTAGTAAGAACTATGGGACTGTGAGGTTTGGCTTATGATGGTGAGAAAGAGCTGTCTGGACAGGGATAGAAGCAGTTTTTGTGAGAGCCTTGCTGTTATGGCTGTCCTGAGAACTTGTGCAGGATTGCATTGCATAGCAATAGACTGGTATGAACAGAGGGATATGGCATAGAAAAAATGAAATCTTTGGACCAAAACTTCTGCCCAGTCAGCTGCAACTATATGAGAAAGTACAACCATTGAGATTGGGCTAGCTGAAGGAATATCCTGTTCTTCAAAGCCTGCTTTATTCCTCCCTGGATTAACGAATTGGCACCCCACCTGGCATTGTGGAGCTATAAGAAATACAGAAAAGAGAGGGTCATTGAATTTGCAACACAGTCTTGTGTTTTGGAAATGACCATGGACAGTGTGAAGCAGGTTTGTTGGATGCCTGAAATGGAGACACAATGAAACCATGAGGATGGACTGTGGGTTGCAGTGGAGACCCAGGGGAGATGCCGGGACCATCAGACAGCTGTTAAGGTGAGCTGCCGGCCCTGGATGAAGTTTTCCAGGACTGTGAATAGCCTCGCTGGAGGGTGGAATTGGAACTCCAGAGACTTGCTGCTGGTTAGAATTATCTGATTTGGAGACTTGTCATTAACTAGAGTTGTTGGACTTGGAGCTAAAGTTTGATGTTTTCCCTATTTAAATCTTGTATTGGTTGAATATTTCTTTGCTATGCCCATGCCATCTTTTACAGTATGAATGTTTATTCTGTGCCACTATATATTTTTGGGGGCAAGGGTTGGTATTATGGCTCCGTTAAAAGATCTTGGACTATGGGAATGTTTGAACATCATTAGTAGTGATAAAAACTATGGAGACTTTTAAAGTTGGACTGAATGCATTGTATTTTATATCATGGATAGTTTATGAGGGCCAGGGGTGGAATGTGGTGGTTTGATTCAGGTGTCCCCCATAAACTTAGGTGTTCTGAATGCTAGGTTCCCAGCTCATAGAGATTTGGGAATTAATGCCTCCTGGAGGCAGTGTATTGTTGGGGACAGGCTTATAGTATTATAGTCTGTTTCCCCTTGCCAGTGTTTGACACACTCTCCTGTTGCTGTTGTCCACCAAATGCTGGTGAGAAGGTGATGTTCACTTTCTGCTCATGCCATAGTTTTTCCCTGCCACCATGGAGTCTGTAAGCCAAAATAAACATTTTTTCTTACAAGCTGCTCTTGGTCACATGATTTCTGCTAGCAATGCGAACCTGACTGCAACACATTATCTTTCCAGGGCATGTCCCCAGTTACCTACTTTCCAACTAAGCCCACCTCTTAAGTTTTTCAACTTCTTTCAAAATAGCACCACCAGCTGGGAACAAAGCCTTCAACTAGGAGCCCCAAGGAGTGGGACATTTCATATCCAAACCATAACATGAATAAGACATAGAGTCTATTTTTATTTATTTATTAGAGACAGAAAGAGAGAGAGAATGGGTGCACCAGGGCCCCTAGCCAATGCAAATGAACTCCAGATACATGCGTCACCTTGTGCATCTGGCTTATGTGGGACCTGGAGAATCAAACCTGGATCCTTAGGCTTTGCAGACAAGCACCTTAACTGCTAAGCCATTTCTCCAGCCCAAATCTACTTTTAGAGCAAATAGTTCAGACTTTTACAACCATCCTCACAATCTAGTTTTGGGATCCTGCCTCACCATGTATATAGCCATGTCTGTGACAGACACAGGTTGCTGTGGTAGTGGGAGGATTAAGAAGATTGTGGATAACATATACTGTCAGCAGGTGTTAATCTATATGCAGTTTTGAAGGCGTTACTCAGGTGTAAATGGACACTGGCTGTGTTTGTTACAGCTCCTTTTCTTTTTAAAATTTTTTTCTTTATTTTTATTTATTTATTTGAGAGCGACAGAGAGATAGATAAAGAGAGAGAAAGAGACAGAGAGAGAGAGAGAATGGGCATACCAGAGCCTCTGGCCACTGCAAATGAACTCCAGATGCATGTGCCACCTTGTGCATCTGGCTTACATGGGCCCTGGGTAATCAAGCCTTGAACTGGAGTTCTTAGGCTTCACAGGCAAGTTCTTAACTGCTAAGCCCTCTCTCCAGGCCCCAGTTATAGCTCCTTTTCCAAGAAGATCAAAAGGCATGTGGGGAAAATATATTTCATATGGCTCCTAAAACTATTATATACTCTTATAATCCCAAAGATGATCAAATGTGAGACCCTGGGTTTTATCACTAGCAATCAAAGAAAAAAAAGACATGGTAAGAGATATGATGATGACTACCAACACCATGGTAAAACCTGGGCTCCATTTTAAGCAAACCATGACAGACTCTAAGTGGGATGTGTAGATTTGTTCAAATTTCCTTACCTAGTTACCTTTTCACTTATTTAGTTTCATAGTTGAATTATTGTTTCATTTTGAAGTTAGATATGATTATTTGACATGGATATATCTTCTACTGCAAAGATGGTTTGTTCTCACTATATCCTCCTGAAGTAGCAATAGGCCAGTACCAGCAATACTGGTGTGCAGTAAATGGGTAACTTAGCTGGCTTGGGTTGTTCAAATACCATGCATTCCAAAGAAGGGTCTGTATTCAAGAGGACTGGCCCTTGTCCAGATCCTGGATAACAATCTCGAGCCCTTGGAGTATCTTAACTGATGTGATCATTTTGTATACCCGAGGCCCTGAGCCACACTGCATCATTTGGCCCTTTGGAAGTTTGAAGACTAAGCAGCTGAGATCAGTCATGCAGCTGCAGTGGTAGACACAGGGCTGGATTATGGTAAAAACCGTGGTTGCTGAAGTCCAGGTGAGCTTACTTGGTTTGTAATAGTTTGCACACACTGTCACGCATCACTGCTGAGAGCATTAAGCATGTCCCCATGTAGTTCCATGGAAGCTGCTGTGCACCCTTTGCCTTTGATGATCTTGCTCTGTTTCTCTTCAGTCTAATAAACTGTGAGCTTCTGAGACCTGGAAGTCCTTTGAGCAAGTCATCAAGCCTAAGGGTGGTCTTGGGGACCCTGCCACACCTGGCCAAGCAGACTCTGACAGCTTGTTGTTTCACAAAGGGTACATGGCATCAAACAGCTGTCTCAACACATGACTCACTAACACTCCCTCTCATTCATTAGGTTCTATTGAAATCTTGAGAAAGCTACATAGTCAAGCCAGGCATATGCTTTGCTTATACTTAACTTGTTTTCACCTGCCTGGAAGTTTTTCTTTGTTGAGAAAAATGCAACACCCTGCTGTGTCCTAACAAGAGAGGGTAACAGTGGACATGCCCACATATTCAGACAAATTGCTTTACGTGAGAACATCCTGTACCATTTGAAAGTGTTTAAAACTATGCTGCTTTTAACATGGCAGAAATATAGTTGCCGAGTTGTGAATTTTTCTTGTGGGTTAAGATTTTAAAAATAACAGGATGAAATCAAAATAAACATGGCATCTACATGGCCCATTATATTAAAAAGCTGAGATACATAGGAGACAATACATGAAAACACTAAAAAGGAATCAAATTTATAAGCATTGGAATTAATAAGAACTTGTCTAGATGAGATCACCATCAGTTTTATTTGTTCACTATTAATTTCTTCAACAAAATAACTCCTTAATCAAGGCAAAAAAACCTGGCTCTCTTAAGTATGTCATTACAGGTTAATAATATTACATTGCATTCAAATAACAGCATTTTTTTGCTTCCCCACTACTGGTTGTTACACAAACTAAAAAGGAAATATATATTTTAATAGGTAAATGGAGGACTTTCCATTTATATGATAGGAAACCCAGCTAAACGTGGTATCACTTTCTTCCACCTGTGGTCGACAGGCTAATGGTCTCTCAAAGATGTCTACATTCTAGGGCTGGAGATATGGCTCAGTGGTTAAGGTGTTCGCCTGCAGAGCCTAATAACCCCAGTTTGATTCCTAAGTACACGCATAAAAGCTAGATGCACAAAGTGGCACGTGCATCTGGAATCCATTTACTGCAGCTGGAGGCCCTGGCACAACCATTTTCTCTGCCTGTGTCTCTTCTATCTCTCTCTGCTGACAAATAAATAAAGATATTTTTAAAAGATGTCCACATTTGGGCTGGAGAAATGGCTTAGCAGTTAAGGCATTTGTCTGCAAAGCCAAAGGACCCAGGTTCAATTCCCCAGGACCCACGTAAGCCAGATGCACAAGGGGTATGTGCATCTGGAGTTTGTTTGCAGTGGCTGGAAGCCCTGGCATGCCCATTATCTGTCTGTCTCTCTTCTATCTCTGTCTCAGCTTGCACATAAATAAATAAATAATTTAAAAAATCTTATTAAAAAAAAAAAAAAAGATGTCCACATTATAATTTCTGGAATATGCTACTTTACACGGCAGAGAATTTAAGTTGGTAATCATCTTACTTTATATAGGGAGATTTTCCTAGATTATCTGGCAGTGCCCAATGTAATTAAAAGGCTCTTTTGCTCTTTCTGTATTTATTTATGTTAATATTGGTTTATTGATATACTCTCACTGTGAGGCCCAGGCTGGCCTTACACTTGAGATCCTCTTGCCTCTGCTTCCTGAATTCAGGGATCACAAAAATGCACCACTATGTCTGTCTATAAGGTTCTTTAAAAGTAGAAGAGTGATAGCTGGAGAGAGGACTCAGTGGTTAAAAGTGTTTGCATCTGTGCAAGCCTGATGACCAGAGTTTGGATCCCCAGAACCCATGGAAAGCCAGACACAGGTAATACATGTATCTATAATTTCAGTGCACATAGGGTAATGGATGTTGGGAGTCAGGAGAATCCTGAAGCTTGTGGGCCAGTTAGTCTGGTGTTTCAGCAACAAAACAAGAGAGACCCTGTCTCAAACAAGGTGGAAGGTAAGGACCAACACCCTGAGATTGGCCTCTGACCTCCACATGCATGCCGTGAGACATGTATGTCATACATACACATGACAAACACACATACAAAAGTAGAAGAGTGGGCAAAAGAGAGTATTGAAGTGATATGATGTGAGAAGGACTCATCTTGCCATTTCTGGCTTGAAATATGTCAGAGGGCCCAACCCATGGAAGGAAGGAAGCCTACAGAAGCTGAAAAAGTCAAGTGGATGGCCTCCCCTGGAACCTCCAGAGAGGAGAGGAACACAGCCCCGACAACACCTGGGTTTCAGTCCAGTGACATCTAGTGTTGGCGTCTGATCTTCAGAACACTAATATAGTAAATTTGGACCATTTACACCACCAAGCTGAGGTGATTTGTTACAGCAACAACAGAAAAACAATACATTTTAAAAAAGGACAACAATACATCATCTAATCACAGGCATGGACAACCTTCTGACATTACAACACTATGTTTCATCAACAACATTCACTTTCAAAAACTGCAACTGACTTATAAAAATAATGCTTTACGAACATTTACAATTTTGTGTTCTGCTGAGTTCATAGTTATGCTTGGCTGCATGTGGCCACATTTGGCCTGAGGGCCACAGGTTGGACATGCTTGGTGGAAGTTGGCTTACAACTGTACCTGAGGTAACTGGAAGTTTCTCCTCCTGAAATGGTCAACAAATGCAATACTGACAGGGAAAGAGGACACTGTATACTCTGGAGATCCTGAGCAGGGGCTAACAGTTATGAGTAGCTACTTTTATAAATAGGGGCTTTAAGGAGGCATTGCCCCTCTCTTGTTATCACATCTCAAGGGGGAAAGCCACCCACTTCCTTCCCTTACCTAGATCCAGGCGTTCTATTGCATCCTCCAGTACTGAGCACCTGCCCAGCCCAAATCAGGCAGTATACCCCCTCCCTGACCACAGAGAGGGATTTAAGGAGTACTGCAGGAGCAAGTTTGGTAATTCAAGCTCAAGGACCTACTTGCTGAGGACCTCTGGGCTAGATATTTCTTTCTGTAAACTCTACCTAGAGAAATCACTTGTGCTGGACAGAAACAGGGAAGCCTGTGGCCTGGAAGTGGTGGGCTTCCATATCGGATTACAAGTGGAGCCACCTTGAAGATGAAGTAGATAGTGCAGACGGCAGAGAGGAGAGTCAGGGAAAGCAGTCTTGGACGTGCTGAGCCTCTAAGGGAAGTCTACCTATGCCCTTTTCAATTACGTGAATTAACGCATTTCTTAATTCTTTAAGCCCATCTGAGCCGATTGTTTGGTTTCTTTCAATTGGGAAATCCTTCCCAGCTAAAGAGATGCATGTTTCTGGAATGTATTTGTCTCCATTCTTAAAACAGATCATATGGTCGAGACATGGCCGCCTAAAGTTGGGTAGCATAAATACTGATCCATGAACAATGTTTAATAAAGGCAATAAAGTGAACCTGGAACCATTGTCAAGCTCAGGTATCCATATGCATGAAAAATACTACTACAGGTCTCATTTTCTTGGCCAAGTCCCCCTTCACAGTGCACCCTAGGCCAGTGTTTGGAAGAAAATCTGAACTGAACATGTCTTTCCAAAATGTGTATGTTGAAGGCTGGAGAGATGGCTTCGTGGTTAAGGTGCCTGCCTGCCTGCCAAGCCTAAGAATGCCCGTTCGAATCTCCAGGTCCCAAGTTTAGCCAGACCCAAGTGACACAAGCGTGCAATGCCATGCTTGCCCACAAAGGGGAGTACGGGTCTGGAGTTCTTCCATAGCAGCTGAGAGGCTGTTGGCATGCCCATTGTCTCTCTCTCTGCTTCTTCCTCTCTGTCTCTCTCAAATAAAAAAATGTGTATGTTGAAATCACAGCCCCCAGAGCTATATATAGTATTAGGAGGTGGGGGCCATTGTGAGGTAATTAGGTCATGAAGGTAAAGCCCTAGTGAATGGGTTTGTGGTTCTATAAAAGAAACTCTCGAGGACTTGCTCACCTTCCTCCTATCATGTGAAGACACATTGAGAAGTCAGTGTTTTACACCCAGAAGAAACTGCACCAGAACCCAACCATGCTGGGCCCCTGATCCCAGGCCCTGGCCTCTAGAACTGTAAGAAATAAATGTTCTTTGTTTAAGCCATATAGTCATGGTTTCTAGCTACTAAAGCTGGCAAGAAACTGCACAAGGGTGCAGAGGAACTGAATGTGTGCAATTCTGTAAAGGATGCCATCCCTGGTTCTGGTAAAGCTTGGATACTTTTACACGTAGTAAACACAGAGGGGTTGGTTTGTTTATTTCAGGAGGTTGATGAACCTCAGAAGAAAAGACAGTCACCAAGAGAGGATGAGCCCAACCACAGGAGAAGGAGGAGGAAAGGAGAGAGCTGCTCCTCAGTTCAGCAGTGAAGAACAGTCAGGAAATGGAGCAGTGAGAGCATGTGATGTACACCTCTCCTCTACTGTATCAGGAGCTTTCAGATTTACTAAGTGAAAACACAGGATGTCAGTTTAAACCTGAAATTTTGATAAGCAAGATTTTTTCATCCAACATACTTCTGGGTATCCTATTGAGGCAAGATAGAAAGATAGGAAACTTGTTATGATGCAGGTAGAGGAACACAGGCTCTGTCCCGGAGATCTCATGTGCTCTTACTGCTGAGAAAAGAGGAGACTTCAGACTTTACATAACTCCAAACTTCAAATACCACTCATTTCTAGGCCTAGGACATTTCTATCTATAAATTTTACTACAAAGAAATTCTTTTACTTTTAACTTTCTTATGTTCACACTTTTTTGAGCAATGTTAAAAGGGAGGAGATGGTTTCTTATCACCCTTTTAGGGATGTAACTGAAGAGCCACTAAAATAGTAAATGTGGTTAATACAAAAATATGGAAGTGAGCTGGGAGTGGTGGCACACACCTTTAATCCCAGCACCCAGGAGGCAGAGGTAGGAGGATCACCGTGAGTTTGAGGCTAGCCTGAGAGTACAGAGTGAATTCCATGTCAGCCTGGGCTAGAGTAAGATCCTACCTTGAAAAACAAAAAACAAAACAAAACAAAAACCCATGGAAGTAGGACTATTAAGGCCCCTGTACACAGACTCAAGTATGTCTTTTCTTTTCCCCAGATGATTCTCTTAGGCCCACATCCATGGTTTTGGGTATACTTTCATTCTCTTTCTGGGCATTTTTCTTCCTCCTAACCCTCATGCTTAGGCCTGTCATTAATATATCTTTAATAAAATCTCCAACTTTGTATCACCAATCAGCTCTTCCTAGAATTCATTCTAGCATAAAATGCCATGAACCCTTTCTGGGGTTTCACCTGGATGGAAATCTCTGGAAAAGGGAACTCCTCAGGCTACTGGGAGAGGGACAGACAGGTTAAGACTGGGAGTAACCAGGAGTAGAATTCCCATCCTGCTCACTGCTGACACAATTGCATATAACATACTTACACTACATACTTACTTATAACATACTTCTACTGCTCAATAGGGGATGTTTCATCCAGTATTTGGGACATGCTCATATTAGCAAAGTGTTGAAACTAATTCAAGTTTAACTGGGCACCTTGTGTTCACCAGAGTATGTTAGCTATGCTTTCTCCCTTGGTTTTACCTCCAGCAGGGCCTGTTGCATCTAATATCCCTGGGGGCAGGGGCAGGGGCAGCACAGGCGACTCCAGATGTGGTCACAGGGCTACCAGTGGTGACTGAAGAGAGGAAAAAGGGGGAAAGAGGGTCCCTCACTACCTATATCATATCACTTGTCAGAACCCTGGGGTTTTCAGGAAGCTCCCTGCTTACCAAAGTTGGAGGAACTTATTTTTGTTGTACATTGCTGGCTTGAATGGCTTACAGGGCTGTAGGATGTGGTTCTGTTGATTCTACCTCTCCATCAGGAGAGTAAACCTTCTCTGGGGCATTTCTTCCCTCTTACCTGACCTTGGCAACCCACCCATGCTCTGCTATACTGGGTGGCTTATAACCCCAGAGCACATAGGTCTCAAGGGTAGGACCAGAAAAGCTAGATCTTCACAGGTGGTTACGGGATTGGGTGTGTGGCAAAAACAGCTGACCTGCTCAAAGCCCCTGGTCCAAAGTTACAGAAGCTGGGCTGAAAAGATGGCTTAGCAGTTAAGGAGTTTGCCTGCAAAGCCAAAGGACCTTGGTTCAATTCCCCAGGACACATGTAAGCCAGATGGACAAGGTGGTGCATGCATCTGGAGTTCGGTGTGCCCCTTCTCTCTCTCTCTCTCTCTGCCTCTTTCTCTCTCACTCTCTCAAATAAATAAATAAATAAATAATAAAAATAAAATACTTTAAAAACAAAACAAAAATGACAAGCTGACAGAAGCTGCACTGTGAGGTAACATCCTGGCTGTGGTCACTACCTGGTGATGCTCTGGCACACAGAGTTCTGTGAGCTATCACTGCTAGGTGCCATGCGTGCCAAAAGCCAGGGATTTTGAAATATTTTGGTTTTCCTATAACAGATCCAGATATGATATGATCATTTAATCCAGGGGAGCCAAACCACTGATCTAGGAAAAGGGTTTATTCTTGGGGTGATGGTTTCATTAGACTGAGGTTCCAGAATGATGTTAACTAGAAAGAACCATCTGTGAGAGCTCCTTGTGTGTAGTAAGGCAGCATTGATGACCTGGGGAATTGCAGAGCATGGTGTAAGATAGTGGGTTTGTGATGAAATGGTTTCCAATTAAATGAGAAGCCTGCCCTTCAAATATGCAGCCTCCTTTGACATAAGCTATCCTCTTCTTGCTACAATAAGTTCCTTAACACTCACCTTAGAAATTTTTAACTTTAACATAATCCCTTCCTATTACCTTCTACCATGTTCATTCCATGGAACGCTTTCTTCTTTTCAAATAGTCCCTTTACAGCTTTGATGTCTTTTTGTTTCCTCTTTCACCATCCATGAAGGAATGTTGATGAGTCCCCAAGATACTGGAGGTCTTGTGTAGCTAATGATAATTGTGAGGTCCCGACTGTAACTGTCACTTCATGTCTGGAAGACAGTATTCCATAGCACTCCTCCCCATCCTCTAGCTCTCACATTCTTTCTGCCCTTTCTTCCTCAATGTTCTCTGAATAGTCACATTTTATAGCTACTATTTTGCAAGAGCTTCAAAGGATACAATTGTTCTAGG
Source organism: Orientallactaga bullata (assembly GCA_004027895.1). Classification (NCBI taxonomy): domain Eukaryota; kingdom Metazoa; phylum Chordata; class Mammalia; order Rodentia; family Dipodidae; genus Orientallactaga; species Orientallactaga bullata. Next base: position 42,261 of record PVKW010008547.1, read on the forward strand.
AAATATAAATGCAGCCTTCCAAAATGCTTTATATTTAGGATTAGTATATTAAAGATATGCCTTATTTCTATGTGTTTGTGTTCAGGAAAAAGCAAAATTAAATCAAAATTTCAAAGGAGCAGACCCCTGTTTCCCGGCTCCTCCCAGCTCCCTGATCTGGGTTCCCTGCACTGACAGTGTGCTGGTGGGTGCTACGGTATGGAGTGAGAGTTCAGACCCCCATTTCCTGGCTCTTCCCAGTTACCTGGTCCAGTTTCCTGGGCTAGAGTATGTGCAGGTGGGCACAATGTGGATGAGTAGGCAAGTTCCCTGTTCCCTGACTCCTCCCAATCCCCTGGTCCTGGTAGTTCCCATTGTACCTTGCTTGGTGAGGTCTGGTTCCTGTGTGAGCTGTGGAATCAGGCCTTTTGCTCTGGTATCCTGACTGGCCACTGGGTACCAATATCCCTGTTCACCTGAGTCAGAGGGTGCACGGGCCAAAGGACAAAAACTTGCTTCCTCCTCAATAAAATAAATAGTCACCCTAAAATGGGCAGACAACAATGCAAAAAAGCCAACAAAAGTTAGAAAACTGAGAGATTTCCACCAAGGAGACCTTAGTCCTACAATGGAAGCCTCCAATGAAATCATAGAGAAATGAGAAATTCATTCCCAAAATGAAAACACAACAACCAATGAGATCCTCATCAAAACAATTGTTGAACTGGAAGCAAACCATCAAAGAACCAACAGTCATATCAATGAAATTGAACAGAATCATCTCCTAGAGCGTTCAGCTTTTGACAGTAGGCTTCACTTGATTGCAGAAAACAGAACCCTCCAAAGAGATATGAATAAATTGAACGTGAGTCAAGAAATGGAAGATCTCAACAATCACTTGATTAAGCTTAATGAAGACTTGATCAAATGCAAGAATGAACTGCAGGAAGCATCAAGAAAATCAGATTTTGAATTGAAATTGTACCTCAAAAAAGAGATGGACATGATGCAAAATAACACAACAGAAAACAAAAATCAAATAGAAATTATAAAAACCTCTCTAGAACCACTCACCAACAGAGTTACTCATGTGGAAGACAGAACCTCTGACCTGGAAGACAAGAGAGAAGAAATTGATCCGGAGGCCAAAGACTTTGCTAAGTTCAAAAAAATCAAGTGAACAGAATATGAAGAAAATGTGGGATACCCTAAAATGACCAAACATCTGGATCATGTGTATACCAGAAGGAGAGGAAATCTGGGCCAGAAGCAGAGAGAATATATTCAACAGAATTATTGAAGAAAATTTTCTGAATCTCTCAAAAGAGAAGCCATCCAGATACAAGAAATCTACAGAACACCAAACAGACAGGACCAAAGAAGAAATGCTCCAAGACACATCATAATTAAAACTCTTAACAACAAAAACAAAGAGAGGGCTGGAGAGATGGCTTAGCGGTTAAGGCGCCTGCCTGCTAAGCCTAACAACCCGGTTCCAATCTCCAGGTCCCACGTTTAGCCAGATGCAAAGTGATGCAAGGGTGCAATGCCGCACTTGCCCACAAGGGGGCGTACGCATCTGGATTTCACTCACAGCAGCTGAGAGACTGCTGGCGCGCCCATTTTCTATCTGTCTCCCTCTCCCTCTCTCTCTCTGTGTGTCTCTATCAAAAAAAAAAAAAAGAAAGAAAAAAGCAAAAACAAAGAGAAAGTGTTAAAAGCAGCAAGAGAGAAACAACTCACAATATACAAAGGCAATCCCATCAGAATTACATCAGATTTCTCAGTGGAAACTCTGAAAGCTAGAAGGAACTGTAATGAAACACTTCAAAGTCTAAAAATGTATGGCTTCCAACTTAAGCTGCTCTACCCAGCAAAAGTATCCCTCACAATAGATGGTGAAAGGAAAACTTTCCATGAAAAAGGTCAAATCTATGATCATATGAACATAAAGCCAAACCTACAGAGAGTACTTGAGGGAATACTTCTCACAGAACATTCAAACAACCAATCTTAAGAGCCAACAAGAAGAAGATCACAATAACCAAAAGAGACCAGGCTCAAAATAGTACAAAACACAAGAAAGGACCAAACACCATAAAACACCTCATCATGGCAGAGATTAAATCAAACCTCACAGTAATAACCTTAAATATTAATGGTCCTAACTCACCCATCAAAAGGCACAGGTAAAGCTGGGCATGGTGGTGCACACCTTTAATCCCAGCATTTGGGGGGCAGAGGTAGGAGGATCACCATGAATTCAAGGCCACCCTGAGACTACAGAGTGAATTCCAGGTCAGCTTGGACTACAGTGAGACCTTGCCTCAAAAAACCATAAAGAAAAGAAAACACACACACACACACACACACACAGGTTATCAGGATGGATAAAAAAACTGGACCTTTCTATCTGCTGTCTTCACGAAACCCACCTCGCCACTAAAGATAGATACCTCCTCAGGGTAAAAGGTTGGAAAATGATATTCCAAGAAAATGGAAATAAAAAACAAGCAGGTGTTGCTATATTAATATCTGATAAAATAGACTTCAAACCAAAAGTAATAAAAAGGACAAAAAAGGCCACTTCTTACTCATCAGGAATGATCCAAAATGAGCACATCACAATCATAAATATATATGTGTGCCAAACACAGGTACACCACATTTTATGAAACAAACTACTCGACAATAAAACAGAAATAAATACCACCACCGTCATAGACAGAGACTTCAATAGACAGATTGTCCAATCAGAAAATCAACAGGGAAATAATACAGCTCAATAACATCATAGATCAACTAGACCTAATGGATCTACAGAGCTTTCCACCCCAACTCTACAGAATATACATTCTTCTCAGCAGTCCATGGAACATTCTCAAAAATTGACCATACTTTAGGCCATAAAGCATGCCTTTATAAAGTCATGAAAATTGAAGTAACTTCCTGCATCATGTCAGATCACAATGCTTTAAAGCTAGAAATTAACAACAGACACATCAAGAACTCTACCAGTTCCTGGATTGTATACAACACACTTTTAAACAATGAATGGGTTGTGAAAGAAATCATAAAAGAAATTGTAAAATTCATAGAATTGTATGATAATGAAAATACAACCTGCCAAAATTTATGGGACACAATGAAGGCACTTCTAAGGGCAAAATTCATAGCCTTAAATACCTTCATTACAAAGACAGAGTGATCCCACATTAACAACCTGAATGTCTACCTAAAGGCATTGGAAAAACAAGAAGAATCCAACCCAAAGAACTACAGATGGGAAGAAATAATCAAGATTAGAGCAGAAATTAATGAATAGGAAACTAAGAAAATGATTTTTAAAAATTGATGAAAGGAAGAGCTGGTTCTTTGAAAAAATAAAACAAGATTGGCAAACCCCTGGTCAATTTGATCAAACAAAAAAGAGAGAAGTCTCAAATTAACAAAATCAGAAAAGGAAAAGGAAAGATCACAACAGACATCAATGAAATTGGAAGAATCATCAGGGCATACTTCCAAAACCCCTACCCCACAAAATTGAATAATCTGGAAGAAATGGATGAATTCCTAGACACATATCACCTACCAAAACTAAACTCAGAGAAGATTAATCTCCTAAACAAATCTAGCACATCCATGGAGATTGAAAAGGTAATCAAAACCCTCCCCAAAAAGAAAAGTCCAGGACAGGATAGTTTCTCAGATGAATTCTATCAAACCTTCATTGAGGAACTGAAACCTATTTTTTTTAATTTTTTTTTATTTTTGGAGAGAGACACAGAGAGAGACAGACAGAGAGAGAGAGAGGGAAGCAGATAGAGAATGGGTGCACCAGCAGTCTCTCAGCTGCTGTGAACGAAATCCAGATGCATGCGCACCCTTGTGGGCAAGTGTGGCATTGCGCCCTTGCATCACTTTGCATATAGCTAAACGTCAGACCTGGAGATTGGAACTGGGTTCTTAGGCTTAGCAGGCAGGCACTCTAACCGCTAAGCCATCTCTCCAGCCCTGAAACCTATTTTTTTCAAATTGTTTTACCTAATCAGAGACCAGGGAATCCTCTCTGACTCCTTTTATGAAGCTAGCATCACTCTAATACCAAACCATACAGAGATGCCACAAGAAAAGAAAACTGTAGGCCTATTTACCTAATGAACTTAGATGAAAAGATCCTGAACAAAATCCTTGCAAACTGAATTCAACAACACATCAAAATCTTTATCCACCTTGATCAAGAAGGCTTTATCCCAGGGATACAGGGATGGTTTAATATAGGGAAATTGGCCAATAAACTTAACCATAAGAATCACATAATCATCTCAATTAATGCAGAGAAGGCCTTTGACAAAATACAACACCACTTCATGATCAAAACACTGGAAAGAATAGGCATGAAGGGTTTATATCTCAACACAATAAAGGCTATATATAAAGCTCCTAAAGCCCAAATAATACTTAATGGGGAAAAACTCAAGGAGTTCCCATTGAGATCGGGAACAAGAAAAGGGTGCCCACTCTCACCATTGCTCTTCAACATAGTACTACAAGTACTAGCCCAAGCATTCCCATAAGACAGAAGAAAGAAAAAAGAAAAGATTCAAATTGTAAAGGAAGAAGTCAAGTTAGCCCTATGCAGATGACAGGATCCTAATTACAAGTGACCCAAAAGTCTCCATCTCAAAACTTCTAAAGGTAATAAATTCCTTAAGCAAAGTGGCAGGATACAAAATCAATGCACAAAAAATTAGTAGCTTTTCTATTTGCAAAGGACAAATATAAAGAGAAATAAATCTGTGAGGCTGCCACATTTTCAATAGAAGCAAAAAAAATTAAATACCTTGGAATAACACTAACCAAGGATGTGAAATACATATAATGAAAACATAAAAACACTCAAGAAAGAAATAGAGGCGGAGTTGAGGAGCTGGAAAGACCTCCCATGCTCCTGGATAGGTAGAATTAATGTGAAAATAGCAAATCTACCAAAAGCAATACATAGATTTAATACAATACCAATAAAAATACCAGCATCATTCTTCACAGAGGTTGAAAAAGTGATCTCAAAATTCATATGGTATGGCAGAAAGCCTCAGATATCCAAACATATCCTCAGCAAAAAAAAAACCCCAAAACAAACAAACAAACAAAACAACAACAACAAAAAACACCATACCCAATCTAAAGCTGTATTACAAAGCCATAGTGACAAAAATATCCTGGTCCTGGAATAAAAACAGAAACATAGACCAATGGAACAGAACTGAAGACTAGACCTTAGATCAAGTAACTACAGCTACTTGATGTTTGACAAATTGCCGATAATGTAGACTGGAGAAAAGACAGCATCTTCAACAAATGGTGTTTGACAAATTGGCTGACCATATGTAGAAAAATGAAATTAGACCCACACTCGTCTTGCCATACACAAAAATCAAGTCTAAATAGATTAAAGACCTCAATATAAGACCTGAAACTTTTCAACTACTGGAAGAAAAAACAAGAGGCAATCTCTGTGATATAGGACTGTGAAAAGACTTTCTGAGCAAAACCCCAGTAGCTCAGGAAATTAAACAAGCACTCAACCAATGGGACTCTCATGAATCTAAAAAGCTTTTGCACAGACAAACATACCATAAGCAGAGCCAGTAGATGACCCACTGAATGGGAGAAAATCTTCGCCAGCTATACCACTGAGAGAAGCCTAATATCTAGAATTTACAAAGAACTCAAAAACTAAACAATAAAAAAAAAAAATCAAACAACCCACTACAAAATTGGGGAAGAGAACTGAATAGAGAGTTCTCAGAGGAAGAATTACAAATGGCTAACACACACTTAAGAAAATGTTCAACATCCCTAACCATTAGGGAAATACAAATTAAAATAACTATGAGATTCTACCTTACTCCCGTACGGACAGAAAACATTAAAAAAATCAAATGAAAACAAATGTTGGTGAGGATGTGGAGAAATAGGAACACTCATTTACTATTGGTGGAAATGTAAGCTGGTATAACCACTATGGAAATCAATATGGAGACTCCTGAAAAGGATGAATGTAGAGTTACCAACAGACCTTGTTATTCCCTTACTGAGCATTTACCCTAAAAGCTCCACATCTCAGTTCAGAGATATTTGCTCAACCATGTTTATAGCTGTTCAATTAATAATAGTTAAGAACTGGAATCAGTCGAGGTGCCCATCATTGGATGAATGGATAACCGAGATGTGGTATATCTACAAGACAGAATTCTACTCAGCAATTAGAAAAAAATGACACAATAAAATTTGTTAGAAAAATTGATGAACTTGGAACAGATCATTCTAAGTGAATGCACACAATCACAAGACAATCGTTGCATGGTCTCACTCATCTGCGGTTCCTAACCTGGATCAGCCCAAGTTGCTGACATATCTGAATGGCATCTCCGGGCTTGGACAATAGGGAGGGTAGGACTTGGGGAAAGGGTGGGGGGAATACAAAAGTGAACCCAAATTGAACTGGTACCACATATCCTTAGTGCTGGCCTGTAATTCTCTGAACCAGGATGTGATTTACATCCACAATGAGCTATTGATCAGAGAGACCTACTAGATCTCCCAAAACAAACAAGATAGACTTCTGTCAGAGCACTTGATTACCCACCAGAGGTTAATGGTAAGACCCTACTGTTGAAGGCTCAGACCATGGAGAGACCTGGTTGGAATCTGGAAGAGAGCTAGTCCCCAGAAAGTTAGCCCATCCCGTGCTGGAAGGCACTACATGAGCTACCAGGAGAAAGTGGCCAACATCTGTCCAAGCAACTCAAAGTCTAAGCGACTCAGAAGCAAACAACCTGATGTGATGCTCATACAAGTGCAATAGTGGCACATAGCCATGGTGGGTAACCAACTGCTCTTGGATTGGCTAACAGATCCCCTTAGTAGAAAGGAACCCATACCTGGAACTGGGAAACAAGTCAGAATTATATCCAGATAACAATTCTGCTTTCCATTTACATCCCCTATCTTGGGCTATAGGAGGGTCTACACCCTTTAAATTCTCTCTAAATTAATTATGGTTATCCCATTTAACCAGTGCTGACTTCACTCTCTGTTGGACAATCTGCTTCTCTTTGTCAGATGGGAGTTGTACCTGAGGAGATAAATGACATAGCGCACACTATCCTGGCCCCAGCTGAAACCACAGAGGAATTGTGGAAATGAGCAAGAATTCTGCTTTCTTAGTGAACCTTATATCAGCACAAGGGTGAAGGAAATAGACACTGAGGACACTTATCACTTACCAAACCAGAGATCCAGAGGCTCCTAAGTGCCCATCACTGAAGTAGACTTAAAATGTCCCCAACATGGCTCAGGGAACTTTGTGGAATGGGGAACAGAAAGATTATTAGTCACAAGTTGGGACATTTTGCACAGGGACATTGCCTCTCCTCCATAACTGACTGCTGCTCCCATAATCCCCATGGGGTTGACCTGCATCCCCAATGGGGAAAGCCTCTTCAAAAAAGGGGCAGGGAGAGCCGGGCATGGTGGCGCACGCCTTTAATCCCAGCACTCGGGAGGCAGAGGTAGGAGGATCGCCGAGAGTTCGAGGCCACCCTGAGACTACATAGAGATTTCCAGGTCAGCCTGGACCAGAGTGAAACCCTACCTCGCAAAATCAAAAAAAAAAAAAAAAAAAAAAAAGGGGCAGGGAAGAAGGAAAGGATGGTCCCAATATGTGTGGTTTACATTCTATATATTACCATATCTAATAAAAATAACAAATAAAAATATACAAAATAAAAAATCAAAGGAAAGAATATTTTATGACCTTTGAGGATGTAGAATGTTGTGCCAAAATACATAACTATTCTGAAAAAATGACACAAAAATATTTGTTAGACTTCACTTGCATTCTTTAAAATATAAAAAAAGTGAATTTGTTTTATTGAATTTTTGAGGATAGGGGTTTTAATAAATTTTACTGCCCAATAGTGTGTTTGGTAAAATCACTCATTGTCTAATGAATCTCAAGTAGGAGAGATTTCTTTTCTATAAAAAGCAATTGAAAAATCTGTAGAATATCTTTGGTTGTTACAGTGACTGCATTGGGGGAGAAATCTACTTGCCTTTAGTGTGTGGGGTCAGGAATTCTCCAAGTCCTGCAATTCATGGAAAGACATTCTTGCTGGGATAAAGCACTTAACCCCAAACAGCTGATAGGTGGAAAGTATTTATCTTGGCTTAAAGTCTTGAGGGGAAGCGTCATGATGGCAGGAGAAAATATGGTATAAGCAGAGACTGGATATCACCTTTGCCATGGCAGGTGGACACAGCAGTAAAAGAGTGAGCCAAACTAACACTGGCAAAGTAGAGGCTAATAAACCTTAAAGTCCACCCCACCAACATGCCTCCCTAGCAAAGCTCCACCTCCCAAATTGATCCAAGCTGGGAAACTAGCATTTAAACTACATGAGTTGATGGAGGACACCTAATTCAAACCACCACAATCTATCCCTTGTCCTCATAGACTTATGACCATCCAAGATTTAAAATGTAATATATTTAATCCAAATTTAAATGTACCCATAGTTTTTTTTACCAATTCCAATATTGTTCAAATATCCCCATAGTTCAAGGTCTCTTAACCATGAGCTATAAAACTAAAAATATATAATGGCAAAGAGTAGATGTTCATACTGTAAAAGATGGCATTGCAAGAAAAGATTCAAACAAAATTCAAGATCTAAAACAAATAGGGCAAACATCAAATCCTGTAGCTCCAAGTCTGACATCTACAACTAGTAATGAAGTTTCTGGGATTTCATTTGCACACTGACAGCTGGGCTGCTCACAGCCTAGGGAACAATTTATCTTGAGCTGGCAGCACTCCTTGGCATATATCCCAGAGTCCTGGAATCTCAATAAAATAATAAGGTCTCCACTGCAACCTATGGTTAATCCATGCTATGACCCTCATGGCCTCTTGTCAGGACTATGATCCTGCTCAACATCACCTAGGGGCCATCTCCAGAAGATAAACCACTTTTCAAATGCAATGACCTTTTCCTGAATTTGTTATACTCTACAGTACCAGGTGGGCTACTAAATCTGTTCATCCAGGGGGAAATAAAGCCAACTTTGTAGAACAGGACACTCCTTGAACATTCAGGCCCTCGACTTTCAAAAGAGTCAGCATTCTTTCTGCTGACCCAATGCAGAACAACTGGCCCATCTTAATGGTAGTGATCTCTTAAAATATTTCAGCTGAGTGGTTATGTGCTGCCTCTAGCCTGAAACTTTCTTTCTATTTTTTCTAAACCAGGAGATTCCAGGTTTTTAAAAAAGATTTATTTATGTATTTATTTGAGAGAGACAGAGACAGACAAGGAAACAGATAGAGTATGGGCACTCCAGGGCCTGTAGCCGCTGCAAACAAACTCCAGGTGCATGTACCACCTTGTGCATCTGGCTTATGTGGGTACTGGGGAATCAACCTGGGTTTTTAGGCTCCACAGGCAAGTACCTTAACTGCTAAGCCATCTCTCCAGCCCTTAAACTTTCATTTCTTTTTGTGACATATCCTTCTGCTCACACCAGTCCATTTCTAAGCAATGCAACCCAGTACAAGTTTTGTGGACATGGGAATAATGCAATAAGCCTCTCACACAAACTGCTCCTAGCCTAGTTCTAACAAAGCTCTTTTAAAAATTTTATTTATTTATTTATTTATTTATTTATTTATTTATTTATCAGAGAAAGAGGGAGAGAGAGAGACAATGGGTGCACCAGGGCCTTCAGCCACTGTAAAGGAACTCCAGATGTGTGCACCCCTTGTGCTTCTGGCTAACATGGGTCTTGGGTAATCAAACCTGGCTCCCCTGACTTTGCAGGTAAATGCCTTAACTGCTAAGCCATCCCTCCAGCCTGCTGACAAAGCTCTTTATTTCCCTAATAAGCCAAAGCTTACAGTCCATAGTTCTTTCTGCACTTAGGTCTTTCAGTTCTGACCAGAATGGTCCATCAAACTCTGTCTTTAGTACTGCAAGGTGTGTCTTAGGACAAGGTTTCAAATGCTTCCATATTCCTCCTACAAATTAGTTCCAAAAGACCATGCAGTCAGGTTTATAGCAGCAATCATCTCATACTTTTGGTACCAAATTTCTGGTGCAGGTACCTTTGCATTGCTGGGGTAAAGCACCCAACTAGAAGCAGCTTATGAGAAGAAAGGGGTTATATTGGCTTATAGTGTTGAGGGGAAGCTCTATGAATGGCAGGGGGAGAATTTCATGAGCACAGGATAGATATCACCTCTGCACAGTAGGTAGAAACAGCAGCAGGAAACTGAGTCAGCTTAAACTGGCAAGCTAGGAGCTAATAAACCTCAAAGTCACCCCCAGCAATACAGCTCCCAATTTGTCACGAGCTTGGGTTTTTTTATTTTTTTATTTTTTTGAGGTAGGGTCTTGCTCTAGCCCAGGCTGACCTGGAATTCACTATGTAGTCTCAGGCTGGCCTTGAACTCATGGTGATCCTCCTACCTTTACCTCCCAAGTGCTGGGATTAAAGGCATGCGCCACCACACCCGGCTTTGTCACAAGCTTGGAACCAAGCATTAAGTTTATGGGAAACACCTAATTCAAACCACCACAGATTTTTGTATGTACAGTGAACAGTTACAATAACCCATTAGCCATGTCACCTGGGCAGGTAGAAAGTGAAAGATGGTGTAAATTTTGGTTCTTAACCTCTGAACTATTGAAATTTGGGGCTAGTTATTTCTGTTTGGTTGGGGGGGCTCTGTCCTATGAATTTTAGAATATTTAGTAGTTCCCTGCATTCTACCAACTAGGATGTTGGTGCCACTTCCTACCAATGTTATGAAAGCAGTTTCTAGACATTACTAAATGCCCCAGGGGAAGGGTCCTTTGATCTCTTGTTTGAGACCCAGTTGTATAGTCATAGATAAGCTTTTAAGACTTAGTGGAGGGAGAAAAATGAGGTTCCTTGTATGGCTTTATACTTTGTCAAATAAGTATGAGTGATCTACCTCTGAGAAAGAGAGAGTAGAGGGGAATAATTAAGACTGGTCTAAAAAATGAGAAAAAAAAGTCTAAAACTGAGGGTGGCAAAGGACCCTTGCAGGGAAATGAAGTGAGGTGTCTTCATAGTGCTGAAAAGACATGGAGGATGTTGTTTAGGAATTGAACAGAGAAAGCATGAGCCAAGCAGTTTCTCAATAACGGTGAGATGTCTGGGTGTAGAAAGGAAGAGGTGGAAGCAGGGATTATCAAGGTGGGGTGTGGCCCGTACTTCAGAAGTGGGAGGGACAGAGGATCTTCAGGGCTCTTGTGGGTGATTATAAAGATAGATCACAGAGTCTAACCTGGTCAAAGAAAAAGGAGAGTCAAGTGGTGCTGACAAGCAGAAAGAGTTGTGATGGGGCAAAGAACTGGCAGGCTCCGAGTGGTCCAAACATGTTGTAGGGAGTTACTCAAGCAAGAATGATTCAGGATGGGTTGGGAAGACCCAGAGAAGCTTCTTGGAACAGAGATTATGATGTGGTGCCATTGCTAGCAGGTCTAGGGTGTGATCCAGGGGATGGGCTGTGAGAACTTGGCTGGCAAATCTAGGGTATAGAATGGCTATCTACAAAATGTGGAAGGTAAAAAGATGAGGGTGGCAACAGCAAAACTATGAGGTCACTGTAGCTTCCATGCCCCAATATTCCTTCTGCTTTGGGGGTAATCTCAGACCAACCCTATTTGCCTTAGCCAGGCTGTCCTTGCAGAAAGCACACATGGTATTCCTCAGACTCCTTTCTCAGATGCTTACAGATATCCAAACTTGTGATACTCATGTTAAGCTGTGATATCCAGAACTGACCTCAATACTCGAGTTGGGATAGGCAAAGAGGAGGCCTCATATCTTGCCCATACCTTTTGCTCCATCCTCCCAGAGAAGCAGGTAAATAGCATGTCTATTTTGTTTATCTTAAGGAAATTTTAATTTTATTTTGTGGAATACCTGCACAATGCCCAATTCTGTCTTAGTTACTTTCTTCCCCAGCTTTGTTTTTCCTTCTTGGCACCATTTTTTTGATTATAACTTTGGCTTCAGTTTTAATCTGTGTACTATTGCTTATAGCACATACCACAGACTGGGTAAGCTATAAAGAAAAGATGAGGCTGGACAGATGGCTCAATCAATACAATGCTTGCTGGGCAAGCATGAGGAGAGTTCAGATTCACAGCACCCATGTAAAATTCAGGCATGGTAGCATGCACCTGTAGGTCCCAGAGCAGGGAGAATGGAAAACAGGAGAATCTGGGGCTTGCTGACTAGCTAGTCTAGCTAAATTGCTGTGTTCCAGATTCATCGACAGATACTGTCTCAAAAAAAAATAAGGTGAAGAATAATTGAGGAAACATACCTGATAACCATCTCTGGCTTCCATACACATGTGCACCCACACACATAGGATAGGAACACAAATATAGACAAATGCACACCACACACACATACATGCAAGACAGAAAGAAAGCAGAAAGAAACAAAAAGAATAAATAAAGGAAACAAGAAAGAAAATAAAGTTGTTTGGGCTGTGATGCATCTGGTGATGGCTGTCTTGCTGATAGTACTGGGGTGAGAGAAAGGGAGTGTGAGAGAGCCCCAGTGAAATTGATTTTGAGAGTAGACATACTTTCAAGATAACCCACTAGTCAATTAAACTATTTATTAATCATATGAATAACCTATTCTTAAGGACAAAGCTCTAATTGCCCCATAAAGGTCTGTACAATTTCCCAATATTGATTAAATTCCAACATGAGTTTTGGAGGGGAAAGCCACATTCAAACCTTAGTTCCTTCTCCTCACAATTTTTCTGTCCTCCATGTAGGATTCACTTCATCAAGCTCACAAGAAGTTCACACCCAGAACCCTCTCTCTGGCTCCCTGGCTCTCACTATTTCTCAGGTCCAGTGGTCAAGGAAACAGAAGATCAAATCTCACCTGAGATAAACCTCTTCTGGACATTCAACTGATTGTTCACTGTTGCAGTCAGCTTTGCATTGCTGGCAGAAAACACCCAACCAAGAATAGCTTATGGGAGGAAAGCATTTATTTTGGCTTACAGACTTGAGGGAAAGCTCCATGATGGCAGGGGAAAACAATGGCATGAGCAGAGGGTGGACATCACCTTCTGGCCAACATTAGGTGGACAGCAGCAACAGGAGAGTGTGCCAAACACTGGCAAGGGGAAGCTGTCCATAATACCCATAAGCCCACCTCCAACATACACTACCTCTAGGAGTCTCCAATTCCCAAATTTCTACTAGCTGGGGACCTAACATTCAGAACACATAAGTTTATAGAGGACATCTGAATTAAATCACCGCATTCACCCATCCATAAGTTAGCATCCTTTGAGAAGTTAGGTGTGAGAAAAACAAATACAAATCTATTCACATTATTCTCCCAGGCCATAGTAGCCCATTTTGTCCAGACTATGACCATACTGGCTCATGTCAAATACCTCAAAATGTGCTATAGTTTGAATGACAAATATCCTTCCCAAAGGCCCATGTATTAAAGTCTTGGTCCCTAGGGTGGTTCTACTGAGAGATGGTAAATTTTTTGGAGATAGGGCCTGATGAGAGGTCCTTAGATTCTTGGGCGTGGGCCCTTGTAGGGGTTGTGGGAACCTGGCCTCTTCCTCACTCTATGTTTCACTTCCTGGCAATGAGACGAGTAATTTTGCTCACTATGCTATGCTGTCTTACCACAGGCTCAAGAAATAGAGATACTTGATCATGTGCTGGAACTTCCAAAACTGTGAACCAAACATGAACCTCTTCTCTTTGTGCATTATCTCATGTATTTTGTAAGCAAGTGCCTTTAGCCACTGAGCAATCTCCTTAGCCCTATCTATCTTCGGTATTTTGTAAGCAAGGGCCTTTAGCCATCTCCTCAGCCCTACCTCAGGGATTGTATTATAGGGAAAGTTGGATAGAAAGGTGACTAACCCAGAAATCTGCAGTGATTTTCTCATTGATCATCGAAGGGCTGCTATCAAAGAAAGGGATGGCCTTTTGATATGACATCCTTCCCAACCATATTGCCTGCAAGTGGTCATTTCTTCCTCACAGGACACACCGATCATTTTTTAAGTCTGATCTGGAATCACTATTTAAGTCATTGTATCATCCACAGACCCTTCCAACTCTGAGTTTGGCAACTCTGAATATTTGCTCATTTTTAGGCTGATGATCTGATTTCCACATCTAAGTTTAACGTACTCAGTGCATGAATTTTCCGAGTTTCTCAGCATGAAATCTATACCATTGAGAAGACTTGGGCATACATATTCATTTCATTTCCTTATTTCTGTTACTCTGTTTCATCTTGTGAGTTAACAGACACTGGCTCACTACGCAGGATAGGATAGTACAAGAAGTGGGAAGCTAGAACCACTTCCTGGGCAAGATAGGTGTTAAAATGTCTCAATGGGGGCTGGAGAGATGGCTTAGCAGTCAAGATTTTTGCCTGCAAAGCCAAAGGACCTTGGTTCGTTTCCCTAGGACCCACATAAGGCAGATGCACAAGGTAGCACATGCATCTGGAGTTCATTTGCAGTGCCTAGAGGCCCTGGCGTGCCCATTCTCTCCTCTCTCTCTCTCTCTGCCTTCTTTTCCCTCTCTCTCTCTCTCTCTCTGCCTCTTTCCCTCTCACTCTCTTAAATAAATAAATAAATAAATTTTTTAAAGTCCTACTGTAAGGGGCAAGTCACTAACACAACACACCTCTCTGCTTCCATTTATAACGTTTTGCTGTTAAGTGTTCACATTTCTCTCACTTTCATATGCCTAGAATATTTTAAAATTTACCTTCATCAATTGACTAGCACATATGCTTGATCCACTTTAGCTTCTGTATTTTAAAACATTTAGATTATAAATAGGAACATTGTGACACCCTCAAAATACCACAGAGAGCCATTATATACATTGGAATAAATTACCATGTTTCTATCTCTGTTTGCAAGTACATTTAAACTGGCACACCCATCTAGAGTAGGTTGAATTAACACTTCACCAAAGATCCCCCCATATGTGTGAGTGCTGGCCCTTACGTGGCAGATGTGATTATGGTAAGGATGTTGAAAGGTAAGGTTACCCTAGATTATCCCACAGGGGAAATGTAGTCAGAAGGATTCTTACAAGGGAAGTAGAAGTTAAAGTGGGTGGTAGGATCTAGGCTGACAAGAGCAAGGAATTGAGGTGACAAAATTGTGGGGCTCTGAGCTAAGACATGTGCCCTCTATTTGATGAGAAAAGTGGGGGAATGGATTCTCCACTGGAGCTTTCAGAGAGAAGCAGCCCCATGGACACCTTGGATTTAAGTAAGATTCATTTGGACTTCTGCGCTCTAGAAATCTAAGAGCATGTCAGCTGCTCTACAGCAGCAGAAGAAAATAAATCCATTGTCCCTTAAGTCCCACCTTAAATATTTCAGTATTTTCAAACAATAAGTATTCAGCTCCATTATATTCTCAAGGCTCTGTGCTAGTTTCTGGGAGCTGGGGAGAGGCAGAAGGGTCCAATCCTGACACTCATGGGGCTTCTACTCTAGCAAGAGATCCTGGAGATCTTGCTGCACAATGAATATATGTTCCAGCCATGGCAAACAAACTCCAGACTCATGTGCCACCTTGTGCATCTGGCTTATGTGGGCACTGGGGAATTGAATCTGGGTCCTTAGGCTTTATAGACAAGCACCTTAACCACTAAGCCATCTCACCAGCCCACCTTTCTAGTTCTCGAAGTCACATAGAGAAGTTGCCATCTATGAACCAGGAAGTGACTGAATGTGCCTCAATCTTGGACTTCCCAGCCTCCATACCTGTGAGTAGTAAATATAACTTGTTTTTAAGCTTCTTAGCCCTTGGTACTTTGTTATACAACCCTGAAAGGGTAAGATACTACCACTGAGACCAGGACAAAGACAAGGGGAAGAGTAACACCAGAGAGGCCACATTTGTGTAGAGATGGACCACCTAGGCCTTGAAGGTTAAGTTTTAAATTTTATCCTGAATGGGAGAGTCCTAAGGAATTTTAAGTACCACAGTAGAATAATGACTTAGGCATACCAGTCTGTCTTTAGGGTGGAGAATAGACTAGAAAGGCATTGATGGAGATTCAGGGAGATCACCCAAGAGCATTTTAAAAAGATGGCGATTGGGCTGGAGAGATCGCTTAGCTGTTAAGGTGCTTGCCTGTGAAGCCTAAAGACCTAGGTTTGACTCCCCAAACCCCACATAAGCCACCTGCACAAGGTGGTGCATGCATCTGGAGTTTGTTTGCAGTGGCTGGAGGCCCTAGCATGCCCATTCTCTCCTTCCATCTCTCTCTTTAATAAAAAATAAAAAAATTTTTGAAGGATGGTGACTGACAGTGGGAACTTGGATGCAGGTGGAGAGAAGTCTGGAGCCAAGGTGTTACAGTGTCTGGGTCTCTCTGCTGACTGCTGGGAGCTGTGAGAAAGAGAAGAGACCAAGAGAAACACCTGGGGAATGGGCCCTGAGTGGACAAGTGGGTTGAGAACATGCGCAAAAGGGCCCTCTGGTGCATGAGGAGGAGACTAAGTTCAAGGTGCCCATGAGATGTCCAGGAAGCAGCAGGATTTGGGGTCTGGGTCTCTGAGATGAGAGCTCTCTGCTGGGAATAAATGTTTGGAATCATTGGTACATATGAGGGGCTTTAAGATGTAGACAGGATAAAGCAGGTAGAGACACAGAGTGAGAGCTTCTCATTCTCTATTCACCATGTCCAGACCAGTCTCTCCATATGGAATGGTAAGCTTTTCCCAGTGTCTTACAGCTCTTCCCTTTTGCTAAAGGTGGATGTGATCTTTTTCCATCTTTATCCCTGACAGTGCTTAGCCTAGTACACGACTCAGTAGCTGCTCAGTGAATATGTGCTGAAGTGAATGCTTTATTGGGGTAGGCTGCCTGCATACTACCTGTAGCCACATATTTACAATGAGCTTTGTGAATTATCTCTATTGCTGTGCAAGCCATGGGATGGAAATTATAATCAAACAACCAAAAATCAACTTAAAAAATAGTTCTGTGTTTTTATAGGATCTGCAGCTTTTGAATCACTTCTCTTTGAAGTGGAGGATTTTTCCTGCTTCCTGCATCTAGTTGTACGGAGAGGCAGGGTGCAGGTGACAGAAAAGCTGAAGAGCCAAGTCAGCCAGATTAAACCTCAGACCCATTAGAATGTTGTGTGTGGGGTCCCTTTGCAAGTTTCTCACACTTGTCATGCCTCAGTTTCTTCATTTGTTAAAATGAAGTACAGCAATAGTACTTGTGACCATGTGAATCATTTATGTCAATCACTTAGAACACTGATGTAATGTAGATTATATATTTTATATTATACCTAAAAGCCATACAGGGCTCTGTCAAAGTTAATCTCCTTTTCCCATTTCTGCCATCTCCAGTCCTGTATGGAGCTGTTAATGACAATAGCTGCCATTTTCTAGTACTAAGCATGTACTCAGAAGTGGATATACAGAGATATTTTATTCCCATATCATACTTATGGCCACAATTATTTCCATTTCAGGGTCAAGAAATTGATAATCAGACAAATTGAGTGAATTATTCAAAATAAGGTGGATATTAATGGGAGTATTTAGTATTCAAATCATGCCACCCCATATCAGAAGCCCTTCAATCTACTGCAGTCATTCTCAGCTTTAAATGTGCTTCGAGAGTTCTGGCTGTTCCTTGAAGACACAGGTGCCAAGCCTCCTATCTTTAGATACTGCTGAATCCCAGAAATGAGTGTTTACCAATGGATCAGGTAACTGCTGGTGCTTGTTTACATACCTCAATTTACACTGGGGCTCCATAGATGGTTCCAGAAGCAAACCAGATGGGTCAGGCTGGCCTCTATGTTGTTCAGATTATCAGACCTAACAGGGTACACCGGCTGGGGCTGTTGTGCTCCAAGGTTACTGCTGGGGACATGTTAATGTCTCGGCTTCAGAATCAGGTGGTTCAGGATGGAATGCCATCATTCTGCCTGCCTGGCTATGTGGCAACAGTGTGGATCCTGATTGGATGCTACTCTGAGAGAACTCCTGAGATGCCTTCCAGCTCTGGATTTTATTCTGCCAACACTACTGCTAAGCCCTGGCCATTTGTGCTTCTTGGGTCACCTATTTGGATCCCTGACTTCTGTCAGAAATGGAACAGCACCCGGTAGAGACACACCTAGACCCATGGAACCCTCAGGATAGACTTTGCTTTTTCCCTTTTCTGCACTACAGTGGATTCTGAGTTGTCTCCTGGTTTTATGTGTCAAATACATATAGGAATCATCTAATTATCTTATCCCTGTGCTGTGTATTCTACGGTCATTTGCAAGATCCCATTCTTCATCTTGCTTAGAGATGTGAAGCAAGCAACTATTAGAAAAGAGAAGCTGTCTGCCATTGGGATGTCTGAGTCATTTGGAAGGAAAGAAGACAGTTGTGGTGGTTTGGATGTGAAATGTCCTTCATAGCCTCACGTGATTAAGCCTCATACTTGGCCCCCTGCTGCTGGAGCCTTTGGGAGATGAAGCATTGGGGAAGGTGTGTTACTGGGGTGGGCCTTGGGACTTTATAGTCCAGCTCCCTTGTCAGTGCTCACTCTTGCTTCTTCCTCATAGCTGATAAGATGTCATACCCTGCCTTCTGCTCTGCTATGCTTTCCCTGCCATAATAAAACTTAACCTTGAAACTGTAAGCCCAAATAAACTTTTTCTTTCCATAAGCTGCTTCTGGTAGTGTGTTTTGTCCCAGAAACAATGATGGTAACTGGTGTAGAAAACTGGTATTGAGAAGTGAGGCTATTATTCTAATAAGCCTGACTATGTGTTTTTGTTTGTTTGTTTGTTTGTTTTTTGGAACTAGTTTATAGGAAGAAGGGTGGAAGGATTTGGGACTTTACTTGTGAGGAGCCTTGCAGTGCTCTAAGCAGAGCTTGATGGTCCATTGTGGTGAGAATTTGAAAGATTCAAATGCAGAAGTGTGGATTGTGAAGCCTTGCCTTATGAGGTTTCAGAGGGGAAAAAGGACTTTGTTGGGACTGGGCTAGAGGCAGTTAATGTGATATTCTGATATTCTGGCTGTGTTTAGCCCATGTTCTGAGAACTTGAGCAAAATTAAATTTAGAAGTGATGACATAGTCTTTTTGGCAATGGAAAATACAGAGCAGAAGGATAAGAAAGATGTAGTCTGGTGCAGAAGCAAGTATAACTGGTTTTAGGCTGGTTCAGCTGCAGTTGTTTAAGAGATCACCACCACTGAGGATGGCCCAGTTGCTCTGTGTTGGGATGAAGGAATTTTCTGAGTTTCAAAGTCAGCTTTATTCTTCCCTGGATTAATAAATTTGGTAGACAATCTAGTACTGGTTTTGGAAGTATGACAAATGCAGAGAATTTAGGGCATCAAAATGTAACATGGATTTTTTGAGATTGACACTGAAATTCAGCAATGTGGCCCAGGGTCATAGTCCCTTCATGGATGCCATGGGGGGCATGGCACAGAGCTGGGAAGATGAACAGTGGATTGTGGTGGAGACCCCAGGATACTGGAAATGTTAGGATTATGGAATGGCTGCCCAGGAAAGCTACTGACTCAGGAAGCAAGCAGCACAGCTGGAGGGGTGGAGTTGTCCAAACCCAGTGACACCCAGAGGATTCATCATGAGACCCAGGTGCCAGATATGGAGCTATTGGATTTGAGGTTTGTCTTATGTATTTTTTAAAAAATATTTTTTAATTTTTTTTTTGAGAGAGACACAGACAGAGACAGAGGGGGGGGGGGAGAGGAAGACATAGATGGGTGTGCCAGCAGTGTCTCAGCTGCTGCGAACGAAATCAAGATGTGTGCGCCCCCTTGTGGTCAAGTGCAGCATTGCACCCTTGTGTCACTTTGCATCTGGCTAAACGTGGGACCTGGAGATTGGAACCGCTGGAGATTGGAACCAGTGTTCTTAGGCTTAGGAGGCAGGCGCCTTAACCCCTAAGCCATCTCTCCAGCCCTGTCTTATGTATTTTTGATCTTGCATTGGTCCAGTCTTGCTTTGCTATGTCTTTTTCCCAATGGGAATGTGTACTCTATGCCAGTATGTGTTGTAAGTATGTAACTTGTGCTTTGATTATATAGGTCTCACAGTTGAGAGGTTGTTTTAGGTCTCTGATAAGAATTTAGACTTTGGAGTTTTGAATAGCGTTAGGACACTTAAAGTTGTACTGAATGTGTTTTGTAGCATGAGATGGTTGTAAGTCTATGGGAAACAGGGGCAGAATGTGATGGTTTGGGTGTAAATGTTCCTGGATCCTCATGTGTTTGTGATTAAGCCTCATACTTTGTGGCACTTTTGGGAGGTGGAGCCTTGGAGGAAATATGCCACTGTAGGCTGGCTTGGGACTTTATAATCTAGCTCCCTACCTAGTACTAATTAGTTTACTCTTACTGCTTCCTTCCAGCTGGTGTGATGCCATGCTGTCTGCTCTGCCATACTTTCCCTGCCAGGGTGAAGTTTTTTCTTGAAACTGTAAGCTGAAATAAATCCTTTCTGTCCACATGTTGCTTCTACTTATGTGCTTTGTCCCAGCAATGCTGCAGTAGTTTTACTGTCTGCCTTTTTATCAGTGAAGATGCTTCAGTCTTCTCAGTCTATTTAGCTTAGTGCTAGCAACTGAACCCAGGACTTTGGGCATGCTAGGCAAGTTCTTGACCTCAAGATATACCCCAGCCTGAGACCTTGGTTCTAGGACTGCTTATTTAAAAATACTCAGGATGGCTGGCATGGTAGAGCATGCTTTTAATCCAAGTACTCAGGAGGCAAAGGTAGGAGGATCATTGTGAGTTCAAGGCCAACCTGAGACTACATACTGAATTCCAGGTCAGCCTGGACTGGAATGAGACCCTACCTCAAAACAAAACAAAACAAAACAAAACAAAACAAAACAAAACAAAACAAAACAAAATAAAACAAAACAAAACAAAACAACAACAACAACAAAAATCTCAGGATGTGAAAGTACCATACTTTGGGGTATCATTTTCTGTCCTATTGTGAAGAGGCATAGCGTTTCAACTAAGATGGATGGATGGATATATATATATATATAATGTGTATATCTGTATATATACCAAATCAGTTTTAATTCAAATGTTCAAATGACAGGTAACAGACAGTAAAGAATCTATGTCCTTGAATCTTATCCATGCATGCAAGCATACATTAAGTGCTCAGTAAATGTTATTTGAATAAAAAATGTCTGTTTCAGTAATAATATTTAATATGTTGCTTTGCACATAGTATGATTAATGTTTAGTTGAATGCATTACAAATTCAACTGTTTCATTGAATTTTATTATCCAAATGTGTTTTTATATTACTAGAACAACAGTTTCCAAAATTCTTTTTTTTTTTTTTTTGGAGAAAGATAGAGAGGGAGAGGAAGACAGAGATAGGCGCGCCAGCAGCCTCTCAGCTGCTGCGAATGAAATCCAGATGTGTGCACCCCCCTTGTGGCCAAGTGCGGCATTGCGCCCTTGTGTCACTTTGCATCTGGCTAAATGTGGGACCTGGAGATTGGAACCAGCATTCTTAGGCTTAGGAGGCAGGTGCCTTAACCACTAAGCCATCTCTCCAGCCCCCCAAAATTCTTTTTAATCCAATAGATTAGTGTATATATAGAGTGTGTGTGTGTTTTCTGGAAATTAGACCTAGGGCTTTGTGCACCCCAGCCAAAGTCTGCTTTCTTACTCAGATGTATTAGTAGACTCTTCTGTATTGTCTCAGGAATGTTAGTTCAGTTATTTGCTGCTTTGATGGGAAAGGCTCGGCCTGCACAGGCAAAAGGAAGCACCAGGTGTGGTGGCACACTTCTATAAGCTCAATTGCTCAGGAGGCCAAGGTAGGAGGATTGTGAACGCTAGTCTGGACAATATACTGAGACCTTGTCTTCCCAAACAAAAACAAAACAAAGAAAAAACATGGTTCTTTAGTGCTGGGATATGGCTTAATGACAGAGCACATGCTTAGCATGTGCATGGTTGGGTTTAAACTCCAGCAGTGGGGAAAAAATCATTAACATTGACCAAGAATACATACAACTAGAATGTCAATATTGAATGCTTAGCAGTTTCTTTTTTGTTTTTTCTAATGATCAAAGAAAAGAAAATTAACAAAAACATATGAGAAAAATGTTTACAAGTTATATATCTGAAAGGTGTTAAATGTAGAATATAAAAAAAAAAACAAGCCTTAGAATTCAACAATAAAAAGACAAATAACACAATTTCAAAATGAGTGCAAGATTTAAATAGATGGCTCTCCCAAGAAGAGTATGAGTGATCAATAACCATATATCAGGGAAATGCAAATAAAAGCCACTATGAGATATCACACCCCCCACCCCCAGGACAGGTATAATAAAACAGACAATAACAAGTGTGGGTGCCGATGGAGAGAAATCAGAATCCTCAAACATTGCTGAAAGGAATATAAAGTGGCATCTCCATTTAGGAAAAAACCTGTGCAGGTCCTCAGAAAGTTAACCACAGAGTTACTTTATGATCCAGCAATTCTACTCTACATATATGCCAGAGAAATGTAGATACATCTGCCCAGAAACTTAACATGAATGCTTGAAGCATCATGCTTCATGACAGCTGTAACATGGAACAATGCCCATTGGCTGACCAAAGGTTAGATAGAAATGGACACATAAACATGGCCAAAGCAAATGACGGAACACCATCTGGCACCAAAAGGGATCAATTATGGGTACATGCTACAACAAGATGAACCTTGTAAACAAAATGATAGGTGAAAAAGCCAGATTATTCCATGTAGATGAACTGTCCAGAATCGTCAAATCCATTAAGGACAGACAATAGACAAATGATTGCCAGTGCTCGAGGGTGCTGCAATAAAACTGCTTACTGCTGTTTAGCTGGAGAGTATATATTTATTTGAGTAATGTCCTGGTCTTATGTTCATTGTTCATGCCATTTATGTTCAAAATGGAGCCATGTCTAACAACATTTGTAAAGTGGACAGGGAGATGTTGTCAAAAGACAGACGAAGCCGGGCGTGGTAGCGCACACCTTTAATCCCAGCACTTGGGAGGCAGAGGTAGGAGGATCGCCATGAGTTCAAGGCCACCCTGAGACTACATAGTTAATTCCAGGTCAGCCTGGGCCGGAGTGAGACCCTACCTCGAAAAACCAAAAAAAAAAAAAAAAAAAAGACAGAAGAAAAGGCAGCGTAAGGCCAGAGGGACTGGAATCATTAGTGAATTCATGAACTAGAGAGGAACCCTGGACACCGAGCTTCATGAGGATGAAATAAAAGCAGGAACAAGAAGTAGTTATCTGGTGCTATGAGATACAGCTACGGAAACAAGCAGAAGACGAAAGAGAGCCCTGGGCACCACTCATCAAGCTTTCTCTTTGCAGAGTTCCCCAGAAGCAGTTCTAAAAGCTACTGAGGTTAATTTAGCTCAGACAAAGGAGGGCAGGAGGAAACATGAATCCGCACAGAGGGCAATTTATTTAGAAGGCTTATCGATTATTTTCAAGGGCCATGAACAAGAATCAGTGAAGAGAGGTTGAATTCAGCTTCTGTGTCTGACTAGGACCAGGTCCTGTGCTTTGAAAACACATCACTGCCTCAAGTGGATGTGGTTCTCCAGACAGGTTTATTGTGGCCGTCAGCAAGAAAACCACTACACGTTGGTCCTTGCAAAGCCTCCACTTCATGAAGTTCATCTTGGGAGTGACTGCATGAACACAGTGCCTTCCACAACTCAGTGAACACAGTGCCTCCAAAATGCTCTCTTGGGGTGTAAGAACTAGACTCTACATTTTCTGTCCGGCCAGGCTGAGGTTCATTTATGATTCCACAGTTTATGTTCTTTTTTTCTTTTGTTTTTCAAGGTAGGGTCTTGCTCTTGCCCAGTCTGATCTGGAATTTCACTATGTACTCTCTGGCTGGCCTGGAACTCACAGCGATCCTCCTACCAAAGGTGTGCGCCACCACACCCAGCTCTTTTTCTTTTGAAGAAAGAATCATGCTAGGTATCCCTGACTGGCCTGCTACTCACAATGTAGCCTAGGCTGGCTTTAAACATTTGGCAATCCTTCTGCCTCAGCCTCTTGAATGTTGAGATTACAGATATGCTCCACCATACCTTCCTCCACATTTTCTTCTTATAAGATTTCTAGAATCTACAAAGAACTCCAAAACCTAAAAAACAAATCATCAAACAATCCACTCACAAAGTGGGGCAGAGAACTGCACAGGGAGTTCTCAGAGGAAGAAATACAAATAGCAAATGCACATTTAAGAAAATGTTCAACATCCCTAATCATCAGGGAAATGCAAATTAAAACAACTATGAGATTCCACCTTACC
>PVKW010008548.1:0-66548 GCA_004027895.1 Orientallactaga bullata
TCCACCCATTTTGTGCCTAAGTCCCTGGGCTATTATTCCTATTCTTGGGCTTCTATCCAAGCAACACCCACAGGTCCTATAGTGTGACAGTTTTCCAAATACTTTCACACCCATCATCCTACCCCACTGAGCCTGCTTCCCTAGACAGAGGACCACCAGGCCCAAATGCAGTGCCCATCCCCGGCTCAGTTCTAGGCATTGCACGCGTCCCAGTTCTGAGTCTACTGACCCATACAACTGGGAGGAAGGTGAATTATAAGTGATTCACTGCAGGTAAAACAGGGCCTCACACTTAATCACTACTGTGTCTGTAATTGACTGACTACACGTACATTCTTACCCTTTTGAGATCATCTTTATAAACGCTCCCTGAGGCTCACATGTAGGCAAATTTCCTCGTATGAAGGAAATGGTCCAGAAAACCTCCTTCCACCCTAGTTAATTCTGTGGCATTAGAAATGCGATTAATGATATAGGTACCTATTATTGCACTCCCTGTACCATAAGGTGACAACAGTTGACTAAACAGGTGTTTCAGAGAGATTATTTCAAAGAAAAGAGACATCTAAAGGATACTTCTTTGACTGTGAAGGTCATGGTGATTTCGACACCTTTCAGAATTGAGAAATGCAGCAAACAACTTCCTCTCACTTTTGTGAAAGGTGTGGACTGAAGTACATCACATGACATCCGAGGCCTTTCCAGCCAGACGGGCAGCCATCCCTGGGTTAATTATTAGCTGGCCAAGAGTAGGAGGGAGCCACCAAGTACCTGAGGCCAGGCCTTGGTATGATCTTGGACCCCTCCTATCCTATGACCAGCCGTTCTTTTACAGGGAGGCCCTCAGAACAGCCTGGACTGCCAACCCCAACAGGCCTGTCCTCTGCCTACACCTACTGCCAAGGCTCTCAAGAACTGCTGGGCCTCTCCATAAACTCGAGCCAACCAGACCCTTGCTCTCTCACTTTTGGAGGTGTGCCTGGTGGCTCAAACCTTCTGACTCTGAACCAAGGATCTAATAAATATCGTCATAAGATGGGGGGGGGGGACTTATAAAGTAGGGGAACACTCTGGGTATGGCAGAGGCTTGGGTCTGAAAGAGGGTGCAACCCAGCGTCTTTATCTAAATCAGGCTTGGCAGGATCTACCTGGATGGTTGTGTAAAACAAGGTGGTTCTGAGCACCAGGTAGTAGCTGACCCTGGAGGCAAAGAAGGAACAGTGCAGCAGATAGGAGACCTCCAAGACCCAGAGCATTCTGGGAGTGCCCCTGGAACAAAACAGCAAGCCAACGGGCAGTGCAGTCTGGTTTGTTCAGAGTCTATTTGTGTTTTAGAGGGTTGTAATGTCTGCACCGTCATATAATTCTACAAGCATAAATAAATTACACCACAATCCCAACCTTTGTCCAAGCGTTGCAAATATGTTACTGAGATTCTCTGCTATGGGGAAAAAAATACAAAAGTCCACCCAGTAAATGTACTTGACCCACAGAAAACCCAGAGAAGGAAGAAGGGACATGTGATCAAGGACAGGGCCTAACCTGGGGGCTGTGGGAGCCACAAGAACTGGCTTTAGGGCAAAAGCATGAAACCTGGGTGGGTGTAAGCTGACAGGCAGGGGCTGGACCAATGCCCTGGCAAAGATGACTGAGACCAATCAGCAGAGGATCAATGATAATTTGGGAAAAATCACCAAATGCATTTTCTCGTGTCTGTTCTGCAAAGCAGATCAATCTTTTGCACTGAAATAGTAGACTTGGGGGAGGCATCGTCTGAGTACCTTCCATGACCCATTCTACCTTCCATCCTACTCTACCACATTAGAAGCAAGAACCAGGCTTGGCACCCAAGGTCAGCCTGTGTGCCTCTGAGATCTACCCAGGCACAGCAGATCCACACTGAGGAACTCCTGAAACCACCAAGCTCCTCCCGGGCATACCAACCTGGTTCTTATTTGTAAACTGTAATATCTGAAAATTTAGATGACATCAAATTTGCTGTTTTAACCATGTCGAAACAGTGCATAGCGCGGTAACATTAGTTCTACTGACACACAAAGTTATGCAATCTTCACTACTACTAACTTCCAGAAAATTCTCATCACTCCAAACATAAACTCTGTACCCGTTAAGTGGTAACTCGCCAGTTGGCCCTTCCCCCCTCTATCTCTACGGGTTTCCCTAGACCTTGCACAGAACTCCTTCACAGCTGGCGCACTTTACTTCGCCTGGTTCTTCCCTGTCTCAGCATCTAGCTCAACTGTGTTCCTTTTGATGGCCGTGTGGCATTGTTTCTTTACACCAACGCGTCTGTTGGTAGACATTCAAATTTTCACTTCTTGCCTATGATGACTAGTGATACAATGAAATTCAACGAGCAAGAATCCGCTTGGGTCTGTGTTCAGTTCTTTCGGGTATGCGCCTAGCAGAAATGCCAGGATCATATGGTAAAGACTCACCAAATCCTCCTAGGGAGACAGCACCATTTTAATGTCCGCCAGCACTTTAAGGGGCTTCCTACTCCCCCAAACTTCACAAATGCTTGTCATTTCCCTTCTTTGGGTTGTGGCCACTCTCCTAAGTATGCAGTGGTGTCTCACTGTGGCTTGGGTGTGCATGTCCATAGTGACAAATGATGTTTGAGAATCTTCACTTTGTGTTCATTAGCATCTATGCATCTTAAAGAAATGTCTGCTACTTAAGCCCTCTTCCCATATCTAATAATCTTGTCTCAATCTGGGTTACTGAATTTTAGGAATTCTGTAAATTCTATTATTATTATTATCATTATTATTATTATTGGTTTTTTGAGGTAGGGTCTCACTCTAGCCCAGGCTGACCTAGAATTCACTATGTAGTCTCAGGCTGGCCTCAAACTCACAGTGTTCCTCCTACCTCTGCCTCCTCGGTGCTGGGATTAAAGGAATGCATCACCACACCCGGCTCAAATGTATATGACTTTGAAACATTTCCTCTTATTCTCTAGGTGTCATCCCATTTTTTATAATGTCCTTTGACACAAAATGTTCGCGTTTTGTTGTAGTCCAATGTACCTATGGCACTCTCAAAGAGGTTTATGGGTTTAGTTTTTTTCGTTTAGGTCTCTGACCTATTTTGAGTTAACTTTTTGTGTATGGTACAAAGCAGAGCTCACAGAGGAAGGCTGGTCTAGGCCTGTGAAAGATCAGAACCATGGCACAGGCAGCCAGCAACACCCAGCAGGAGGTCAATAATTCACTCTGGGATAAGCCACTGGGCAATCTCCACTGTGGCTAAGAAAACCATCTCAGGGTATGCCCGCCTCCTTCCTCCACCTGCTGCACCGACTGCAGCAAGACGGCTCACAGCTGGCAGAGGACTTCCTAACCGAGAAGAAAGACTGACTGGCCAAACAGACTGAGGACTAAATATGTCTTGACATTGGGCTTTACACACTCCTACTGGCAAGGCTAAAATGACTCCAGGTCAAATAAGCACCCCTAAATAATGACAGGACAGAGAGTCTTGGTGACCACTCATGTAGACAAGTGACAAAGACCCATGCATTTAGTCTGACTTGCTTTAAAGGGGAAGGGTGGTTCTATAGGGTGCTGGTAGGTAGGAATTTTGGACTGTGGGTCTCAGATCTCACCACTCAAGGGCTATGCTTCTCACCCTAATCAGTTCTCTGTCCTTTTCACGTACCCACTCTTGCCATTCTCACTCTGTTCATCCAAAGCCCCAGTGACTGTTCCCAGCTCATTCTACCTCAGGTGTGCATACTTTCTGTTCCTTCTCCTTAGGACACCCTTCCTTCAGACATATACCCAACTCTCTCCCTTCCTTCACAGCTCTGCCTGTCATTGAGGCCTTCCCTCATCACATCCCTCCCTCTTTACTAGAATGTAAATTCTTTTTTTTTTTTTTTTTTTTGGTTTTGCGAGGTAGGGTCTCACTCTGGTCCAGGCTGACCTGGAATTAACTATGTAGTCTCAGGGTGGCCTCGAACTCTCGGTGATCCTCCTACCTCTGCCTCCCGAGTGCTGGGATTAAAGGCGTGCGCCACCATGCCCGGCTTAGAATGTAAATTCTTTAAAGGCCAGACTTCACCATGGAATTGATATTTCTGTAGATACCTACAACAGTGCCTAGCTCAGGAGGCAACTGTGAGGCCCAGGAAAAAGTGGACAAAAAGAAGTGGCACACTGAAGTCTATCACACTGCTAAGCATCAGAGGGGAGGCAGGCAGCCCTACAGCACGGCTGAGTGCCACCTACACCCCACGGCCACAGAAACCAATGCTGACTTCTGGACCTGCAGGCTTCCCAGGGCTCCTGGGCTGTGTGACAAAGTCAAAGAGGGCAGGGACATCATGCATAGTCAAACCCCACGCCATGCATAAGTCAAGCCCAAGATACTGTTGAAAATGGACTCTCTACCCACAAAACAGATGTTTGAAAGATGGGCAAGAATGAATGAATGACCATCGCATTCATGGCCAGAGGGCTTGCTCATGTACTCCGGGGCCTGTGTCAGTGTGAACAAAGACCCCATCCTAACAATGCCGGAATGTTCCCATTTCTGGGAACCTATTGCAGGATATTCAAACATGGGGAAAATATTTGAAGATTTCTTCCTCCTAGTAATGTCTGTCACAGAAGGTTACAAATGCCAAGGCTAATCACCAACTTTGTGGAGCCACTTAGGTGAGGCACCAAATAGTCACAAGATACTCATGAAAAGTTCATAACATGAACCTGGGGCTGGCACATGCCTGTAGCCTGTAATCCTGTAATTAGGAGGTGGAGGTAGGAGGATCAGAAGTTCAAGGTCAGGCTGGAGAGATGGCTTAGGGGTTAAGGCGCCTGCCTCCTAAGCCTAAGAACACTGGTTCCAATCTCCAGCGGTTCCAATCTCCAGGTCCCATGTTTAGCCAGATGCAAAGTGATGCAAGGACGCAATGCCGCACTTGACCACAAGGGGGTGCACGCATCTGGATTTCATTCTCAGCAGCTGAGACACTGCTGGCGCGCCCATCTCTGTCTTCCCCTCCCTCTCTGTCTCTCTCTCTCTGTGTCTCTCTCCAAAAAAATAATTTAAAAAATTTAAAAAAAAAAAAGTTGTTCAAGGTCATCCTCAGTTACATAGTGAGTTCCAGGACAGCTTCCCTGTCTCAAAACAAATTCACAATGTGGAAAATGATTAGAATACTAGGTGAAAGGGGCATTATACAATCACACCTACAGTATGACCAGAATTAAAATAACAATCTGAAAGAATGAAAACAGTGATTTTTCTATAATAAGCACTAATGAGCTTAAAGAAACTTCAACCCAACTGAAAGAAAAGCCATCACCTGAGGCTTTATGGGTGCCTGGGAATTAAATATCTAATCCTCCCTCTCCTTCCAGCCACCCTACCTTCATGGCCTCCACTCTGCAGCGAGTCGATTTCAACTGCTTCCTCTTCCTGACGTGGCCCCAGCTCGGCCCTCACAGCCATTTAAGCCCTGTAGTACACTGATGTGTCCTACACCCCTAAAGCCTCTCCCACTACAGCTGGCTCCAAGGCAGCCCAGGCTACCTCCTACACGCCCAGTCCCAAGGCCGTGGGCAAGTGGTGGGCCTTCCCTCTGGCCCATTTCTCCTCAGGAACCTCGTATTCTATAGGGGTCATCATTTCTAGGCCCAAGACAAGAGAACTACCATGGGTGCTGAGTGTTCAAGTCGCTGAGTACCGCACTAGCACCCAACCACTCTGCCCTCCCTTCCACCCACCCACCCCCAGCTTCAGGGACAGCTACTGATAACAGCACCCAAAGGCCCAGGGAGAGAAATACTGACCCTAGGCCTAGGCCCCATCCTCCCCTCAAGACAGCACACAAAATTTGTTTTGGGCTTCCAGGCCACAGACTGTTTCTCCAATGAAATTCCTTCTCCGCCTGTGGACCCTTCAGAGAACTAAAATCCCAGCACTGACTCCTCTGAGGCCCCAGGCCATGAACTTCATACCCCAATGTCTCCCCAGCTTAGTGCTGGGCTCTTGTTCCCTTCTGATCTCAGCTCTGGGCACATTCTGCCCTCATGAACTCTGTATTTATCCTTCTCCATGGTGCCTTGGGTATGTTGAGCTGTTACTGCACACTGGCTCTGGGGCAGATGCTTAGGGAGGTGAGCCAGGGGCTGTCTCACACTCTGGCTCTCTGGGATCTCAGGGGCTGGTCAGGGACAGGAATAATCACCTTTCAGTGTGGTGAATGTAAGGCAACAAGGGAGTTTTCCACTGGCTGCTGGACCATCACCCAGAAGTGACCACAGTTCAGTGGGGCAAAAAGCAGCACCTTCTAAGAGGAATCTAACTATGAAGGGCTGCTTGTCACCCTACAAAGTCAAGTCACTCCACACTGTCCCGAAAGCTTTCGGGACCTGAATGTACTGGTCCATCAGCACTCACATGGTCACACTCCAATGCCCACACCCCAGACCTAGGTCCACCTGCCCCTCCAGGCAGCTACACAGAAGCTGGGTAGAGAGCAGGCCCAGTTTGGGATGACTGGATTTCCATAGTCCCAGTTATCTACAGCTAGCAGGTATGAAAGCATAAAATGGAAAATTCTAGGAGTAACCATTCACAGGGTTGTTTTGGTGCCTGCTTGTTTACTTGCAATGTTAGAGATGAGGGAAGCCGGGGCCTGGTGTATAGTAAACGAGGACTCTCCCACTGAGCTATATAACCTCAAGCCCTCCATTCATCAGTCTTACACATCTTTTGTGTTTGTGTTGAGACAGAGTCCCATAGAGCCCAGGCTGACCTCAAACTCCATCCTTAGATGAAAAGGTGACCTTGAATTCTTGATCCTCCTGCTTCTACCTCCACAGGCTGGGATATTACAGGCATGCATCCCTATGACTGGAGATCGAACCCAGAGCCTCATGCATGCTAGACAAGCATCCTACCAATTAAGCTACCTCTCAGCCCTTAAATAACTCATCCTGGTGCACTGTTAGTGTTTTTATTTGATTCTTAGCTGTTACTCTTTTACTATGCCTAACGGACAAGTAGCTACGTATAGTCAGGATAGTTCATAGCATGTTAGGGTTCAGTACTATGCCCTGTCTCCACAGGCCTCCCCACCATAAAGCACAATCTCAGAGCAACTTACTCCAAGTACTGGTCCCCGGACCAGCTGCATGTTAGAAATGCAAATTCTCAGGCCCCGCTCCAGACCCCACGAACCTACTCATGTTGAAGGCAGGCACACTGGAGTAGGACAGATTCTGCTCTCCACCCAAGCCAATTCCCCGGTCTTCAGCTTCCTCCCCACTCTGTCACCAGCTGCCATCTTTTGCAGCCTTCAACAAGCATGCGATGCACTAATGCCAGCCGCAGAGCGCTTACCCGCAGGCGGTGGCAGCTCAGTCCCTGTACAGGCAGCTCTCTCTTGTACCCATAAGGCCGCAGATGTCACATGGCAGGCAGAGGCTGACAGCCAGCACTGTGTGAATCATCGGTATGCGCCATGGTACCATCAGGAAATCTTCATGCCACTTCAATTCCCAGTTGGGGAAGAGGAAAGTGAGACATTAGGGCTAAGCTCCGAGTGAGTGGGTGGATTCCTCAGACAGCCCGGGCTTAAAATCAGTGCTGAGACAACACTGAGCCCTGCGTCTAGCACAGCCAACTCTGCTGGGAGAAGCCCTGGCGCCAAGGAAGGACATATGCACATCAGCGGGGACAGTTATCTGGCTGGCACCTAGAAGGGAAGGGGAGCGGGGTGCACAACAAGCAGGGGAGGTCAGATGGCAAAGCCATTCAGGGATAGGCAACAGAAAGATAATGAAGTTTGGGAAGCAGCTCCCTCTGCTGCCCATCCCATTCGTTCATCACGCAACCTGGCTGTCCCCACTTTGGGCTTACTCTCCACCCTACCAAAGTGACAAATGAATGCCCATCGACTCCCAGGTGCACAGGGCTATAACTCTGGTGCCTGTTCAACCTCCCACAGCCCTTAACCCTCCAGGACCTCACTCCCAGAAATCTCCAGGATATCCCACAGCAGGATCGAGTGCAAGGCTTCATAAAGCGTCAGAAGACGAACCCCTCACAGGGCCCAGTGCCAGGACCCTCTCAGCGTCAGGACACCTCACAGCATCTCCCCAGAAGAATGCCCCTGCAGAGCATGGTCTTCCCACACGGGATCATGTCCTCTCGGCGGGATCAGACTCTCATCCTCGTTCTCGTAACAGATGGGGAAGGCCCTGTCCTGGACTGGCAAAGCCCTGGGCGCCAGAATTGAGTATGAGGGAACCTCGGTCAAGAAGCCCCCCTCAGAGGGAGCCCCTTTCAGACAGTCCTCATGGGCCACCCTCTGCCTGCGCATCTTCCACATCCAGGAATTATCTCTAAGAAAATGGAAGCCTTTCTGAGCCTCTGAAAAAAAAAACTTTGACAATCGAATACTCATGCAGCTCACAAGGGATCTACCTTTATGATTGCAAGCCCTAATGGTCAACAAAATATAAAATGGAACACAAAACTGAAGAATTCTTACACGCTAGTAGCTAGAAAAAAGGTCTGTAGCAATTGGTGAAATGCAGATCTACCCTGGAGTGCAGCCATACCACCTCGGCTGGACTCAGCATCACCTGAGAACGTGCCTGGAACACAGAGGACAGGGCTCATCTGGGTCCCATGGGGTGGGCATCTTCACTTGCACAGAGCTGGGGAAGCCTGGCTTATGGCCATGGTCTGCAGGGCTAAGATGGGGAACAGACATCACCAGGTCGTATAAAATCTGCATGTGCTTGACTTCTGTGCTTTTCAGGGTAACACTGTCTGAGGGCAATAGGAAGAAGGGATGTGAGGAGTCCATAGTGGACAATAAACAAAGAGACAGGCAAAAAGGAGAAGCTTGTGAAAAAAGCCAGTTCAGGAAAGAGGTGGGCTGGAGCAGGGAGATGTGTGACACGGACAATCTGTTCATGGCAAGGGTGAGTGACCAGAGAGAAGTGACTGTGGAGTTCCTGCTAGAAGGCTATCACTAACTAAAAGGCTTTTTTAAAAAAAAAACTGTCTTTCTTTTGTGTGTGTGTGAGTGCCCATGTGTGCTGGGTGTGAGCAATGGGAGCAGGCGAGGAGGAGGAGGAGGAGGAGGGGTTGTGTGTGGACAACAGGGAGGACCAGCTGGCTATAAGGACACAGCAGATTATCTGCAACCATCATCAAGCCTGGGGCAGGTCCTCAGAGGGTGTGGTCTGGCC
The DNA here is from genome assembly GCA_004027895.1 of Orientallactaga bullata. Taxonomy (NCBI): domain Eukaryota; kingdom Metazoa; phylum Chordata; class Mammalia; order Rodentia; family Dipodidae; genus Orientallactaga; species Orientallactaga bullata. The sequence goes on from PVKW010008548.1 coordinate 9,240, forward strand.
CCAGTGGCTTGAGAGATCTTGAGAGAGGCAAATCTTCCAGCCTATCTGAGGACGTGACTGAGACCCTCAGAACACTGAGAACAGAGCCCAGCAGCCCCGTCTCAGCAAGTCGTCCAGGGAATCCTGAGGTACTGAGGTCTGAGGAGTCACCACAACATGGAATGTCAACAGGAAGTACATATAATCTATTTTTTATGTGAAAATCAAAAGACAAAAAAAAAAAGCACCAGCTTCGCAACCTCTACGTAAAAGTCCAAGAAACGTGTAATTGCTCCAAAGTCAATGAAACTTTTTTTCATGCTGAGAGAAATGCCAAAGGGTATTAACAAATAATAAAATTACACAGCTTGTCTGGCCCATTCACTTGGGTGAGATCTATAAAGCATGCTTGAGATCTAGGGGCAAGAAGCTGTTAAGATGTGGGCACTAACCCTGCTCAGCTACTGACTGAGGGCCTTTGGGCATGCCACATCCCTTTCAGGGCCTCAGTTTCCCTAGCCATGACAAGAGGAAGCAGGAAAAGGTTTTCTTAAGGTCTTTTGCAGTTTTGGCACTATGATATGCTATCCCCTAAAAGGTGACCCCAAGCTAAATGTTTTTACCTATTTGTGCCTGGGAGGGGGGGAAGCACTCCCCCCCCCCCGCACCTGGTATTAGTACTTGAACCTAAGGCTTTGCACACGTTAGACAATTATTCTACCACTGCTCTCTCTGAACATTTTCGTTTTGAGACAGGATCATGTTAATTCAGTCTTAAATTTGTGATCCTCCAGCCTCAGCCTCCTGAGTAGCTGAGATTATAGGCCAGTGCCACCAGGCTGACTGGAAAGTACAATCTTAGGCAGTTGAATCTAACAGTCAATGTGAAAAGCCTTCCTAGGTAAGGTTCACCAGTTCTAGTCCTGTGCACTCTAGGAACCGGAACACTCTCCATAGCTCCCTTCTCCACTGACATTGCAGATGCTTCATTATAAAAACAAAAGCTGGGCGTGATGGCAGCACACCTTTAATCCCAGCACTTGGGAGGCAGAGGTAGGAGGATCGCCAAGAGTTCGAGGCCACCCTGAGACTACATAATGAATCCCAGGTCAGCCTGAGTTAGAGTGAGACCCTACCTTGGAAACCACCACCACGCCCCCTAAAAAAAACACCACATACACCCTAGTGGGCGGCTCATGGTGGTACACACTTATGATCCCAATGCTGAAAAGACAGAGGCAAGAGGATTGCCACAATTTCGAGGCCAGCCTGCTCTACATAGTGAGGTTTAATCTAGCAAGGGTTACTTAGGCAGACCCTGTCTCATATAGCAACACCACCACCAAATTCATGAAGTCCACAGTGACTAGGCTGCTTCTAAGAAAACAGATGGGCAACTTCACATATTTCATCCCACAATACTTCTAAACCCAGGAGGCCAGGCTGGGGTTTCTTGGTGGGCTGAAAAAGAGTCTTTAAGAGCCTGAGTGCAGACACCAGAGCCTGACCCTGATCAGTGTGCACTTGACGTCAGGAATGGAGGCTTCCTGCGAAATGACAGAGTGAGCTTATTACTAGGACCCGGCCAAGGCTGATTTCCTGCCTGGTTTTCCTTGGTCCCAGTCCCTGCCTGCACTTCTTGAGCATCTCATGCTCAGCCTCATGTGACTTGTCCTCACTGCCACCTGCTTCCCCGTTCTGCTAAAGGCTAGTGACTGGTCCTGATCTCCTGATTCCAGACAGAACTAAGGCTGGAGGAAGGACGGGTAGAACCATGAACAGCAGGGAAAAGATACTCAACAGTTACAAGTGCTTGCTGGAAAAGCCTACTGGCCTGGATTCAATTCCCCAGCATCCAAGTAAAAGATGCAAAAGGTATATGCATTTGGTTCACATTTGCAGGGGAAAGAGACCCTGACACACCACACATACATACAAGTAAAATAATTTTTTAAAGAAGATACAGTCTAGAAGGATGCATGTCCAACCTTGCTTACACACCTGGCTCTTAAATTCCAATGTAACCTGCTCAGTGGGCAGCAGAGCTGGCTTGCTTTGCTCCGGTTGCATGTCACAAATCTGCCCTGCTCTTCCATCCGGCCTGGGTCTGCAGTGAGGTCCCAGGCTCTCCCAGTCCCTGCTGCACAAAGTAGCAGAGTGAAGCAAGGACTAACAAAGAAGTGGGCATGGCAGGAACAAGCTAGAAGGGGTACTTTCAGGCACAGGGTGACCACAAAGGTGTGGGCTCAAAGCCCTCCGAGCAATCCCAAGGATGCTGATGGGTTTTTGTCTTCCGACAGATAGAGCATTCATTCCTCGTGGTGGTGGGCTCTCCAGGCTGGCCCTGCAGCTCTGCTGTCAACCTCAGAATCATACTTGGGTACACAGTACCCACATGTCCTGATGTCCCAGCTGCAGCCTGGCAATCAGACGCAGTCTTTCACAGCACCCCCTCTAATTTACTCTCAAAACGTTCTGTTTTAGGTGACATTCTTGAGCCCCCACGCCTGCAACGTTCAGGGTGCGCTTCAAGGAGGCTTTCTAGGTTGGGATGAGCCCCTACAGTGAGTCTGGTTCCTCACGCACTCTACCAGTCCCTCTAGCATCTCTGCGGAGCCATTATCCAGTAGCCATTTGTATACCTGCAGGGACAGCAGGCTGGCCAGCTCCCTTCTTTGGGGGAAGGTTTTGTTATTAAAATAGGATTCAAACCTACTGACTGCAACAAAAGGGAGTGGGGAAAGCGAAGAAACCTGCTCACTTCTCTGTCCACCCCCTTGAAGTTGACCTCTTATTTCCAGTATTTGCTGAGCACGTTTGCATGTCCAGGCACTGCGCCTGTCACTGGCGGCACTGCAGCTAGTTAAAACAGAAATGACTCACTCACCTGTGTGCTGCAAAAAACTGCAATGATCATGAAAGACAAAGCAAGCTCCAGAACCATTCTCCCGTAAAGAGGACTAAAGAGACCATAACTCCATGCAACCAGGACCAGAGGTTCTGTTGCTCCAAGAAAAGACATTACTGAGACAGGTGGCACATGCTGAGCAAGGTGTACAGATGGGCAGCAGTACTGTAACAATATTAAACTCGTAATTCTAGACTTTGTACGAAGCCAGCACTTGGGAAGCAGAGGTAGGAGGATCATGGTGAGTTTGAGGGCACCCTGAGACTACATAGTGAATTCCAGGTCAGCCTGGGCTAGAGCGAGACCCTACCTGGAAAATAAAAATTAAACTTTGTATGGGGGTGGGAGTAGAGGAAGACAGACAAAAATACCACATATTCTCTTCTATACAGATCCTAGATGTAGAGATGTAAATACACACACACATACACATATATGTTGGCAGACATGAAAGCAGAAGAGAGACTACTTGGGGGAAGAAGGGAGCCAGCAAGAGGGGGAGGTAGAACGATGGGGAGGGTAGATGGGGACAGGTTAACATAAGCAAAGTACAATGCTATATGCATGGAAAAAGAGCATAAGCCCATTATTTTGTACACTAAAAATAAAATAAAATTTGTGTAAGAGGATACCACTGCTTTAAAAAAAATACACAGGGGTTGGACAGATGGTTCAGTGGTTAAAGATGTTTCTTTGCAAAGCCATCAAGCAATTCCCCAGCCACCCGCATAAAGCTGGACAGGCAATAGCAAGAGACCCTGGTGTGCCCATACATACACAAATGTGTGCACGCACACACACACACACACACACACACACACATATACATGCATATAAATTTTAATATCTTATTTCTATTTATTTGAGAAAGAGATACAGAAATAGGCAGGTAGAGAGAGAAAGAATGGGTGTGCCAGGGCCTCTAGCCACTGCAAATGAACTCCAGATGCTTGCAGCCCCTTGTGCATCTGGCTTACATGGGTACTGGGGAGTTGAACCTGGGTCCCTTTGACTTTTGTAGGCAAGCGCCTTAACCGCTACACCATCGCTCCAGCCCTATTTCTTTTCCTTTAAAAAATATTTATATGGGGTTGGAGCGATGGTGTAGCGGTTAAGGCGCTTGCCTGTGAAGCCAAAGGACCCAGGTTTGATTCCCTCAAGACCCATGTAAGCCAGATACACAAGTGGCACACATGCATCTGGAGTTAGTTTGCGGTGGCTAGAGGCCCTAGTGTGCCCATTCTGTCTGTCTCTCTGTCTCAAGTAAAGAAATTTATAAAAAGTTAAAAAAAAAATTTTAAAAGAATTAAGGGAGAAAGGAGGACCCTATCAATGTTCCTCAAATGTTTGCTTTAAAAAAAAAGTATACACACACACACACACACACACACACACACAGAGTAGGATACAATAAATGAGATAAAATGGTAATGAGAGGAATCTAGGTAAAGGGGGATGTGGGAGTTCTTCATGCTGTTCTTGTGACTGCCCTAATAAGTCTGATTAGGTCAAAATAAAAAGCTAAAAGGAAAAAAACACAGTTGAGAGAGAGAAAGAAGTTGAGGTCTTGCCTTTAAAGAGCTTCTAGCACAGCTGTAATGACAGATACTCATACAACTGATTGCACTAATTACGTGCAAACTTTCCAGAGTAAAAAGGGCTATGAAGGTGGGCCGTGAGACCTGGCTACAAATGCCAGGCCACAGCAGGTGCATAGGCCAAGGGAGTGACACAGGAGAGTGGATTTGTCCTTATTCAAAGTGCACTGTTAAGTATTAAGGACCCCTTGGCTACAGAGAAGACTGGAGAGGTGACAGCCATATGGTGGACATTGTGGTGGTGGTGACAACTGCCTCAGGAGAAGTTCCATGCACAATTCTCTTGGTTCCTGACACTTTAGTGCCCCACACCGTACGTATACATTTGGTAATCAGATATGGGAAGGCACATGAAAGGTGAAAGAAGGCACAGACTATGCCCACAGAGTGGGTAAAGGCCAGCTGAGGGAGCTGGCTGCTGCCTCTCAGGTGAGTCCGTCCCCAGAAGCTGACTCATCTGAGGGAGGCGGGTACAGAGGCCAGGCCTTCACCCCACACTCATCAAAATAGCAACGAGCCAGCAGGACCCTCGTGAGAACCAGAACCCATGGCCCTGACCTGGGAGTAGGCCACTATGCACAGCCCCGGCAGTGACTTTGGGATGTGTAATTTCAGTGGGTGGGCACCCTTTTTGGTGGCAAATCTTAGTGAGCTATTAGCTTATTGAAGACAACCAATTGAAAGGAAATGGATTCTATAATGATCTTCACTTACAGGTAAATGATCTGCCTAGGGACAGACCTGGGTTCAAATCTCCACAGGGCTGCTTCCGAGCACTGAGCTCTTCGGGGAGTCACTTCTTGGTTTGCTCAGTTTGTGTACTGAACCTAGTAGAATGAACAGGACTCACAGGCACCATTTGTTCCCTGGTGGGATGTGAGACTCAGCACCAAAGTTTCATTCCCAAATCCACGCTGCATACACAGTTGATAGAAACGTGCATGCCCTGACCGTACATCATCACGGGACCTGCAGTTTCCAGGACTATCCCAATTGCAAATCCTCTGTCCTAACTTTCCACAGAAACCATAAAAATGCCTCAAAAATTCCACTCTCTTGGTATCCAAACCACTCCCAGGCCTCCTCTCGCACGAACAGCAGTGCCGACATTCTTTTTCATAGTACACATCCCAGTCTTTGGTTCTGAAAATGCTGTCAGCAGAGCCCTGCTGACCTCATGAAGGAAACAGGGTCAGGGAGAAAAATCCATGACCACCAGTACTCCCTTACGCTCTGATTTGCTGGATTCCTTGCATATCCTTGTCAGCTACAGCCAGGGGTGCATCACCCAGGGAGAGACGTGGGGTAGAGCGGCTCTGCCCGGAACTTCCACCCACCTTCTAAGCAGCGGGCCTGGGCGGGCAACATGGCCAGAGGGTGGACTAAGCTCTCAACTAGGGCCTGGCAGCCAGTAAGGGCCATATTAATGTCAAATAACTAAAACCAGAGACATTTCTGGCTTATTGCTCCAGCCTCAAAGAGAATCGCAGACATCCACCATCCTGGGGCAAACAAAAAGAACTGGCACCTACCCCTGCAATGGGCGAGGCCTGGCTCTAAACAGCAACTGGGAAGCATCCCAACGAAAGGTGGGAGTTCTGAACCAGTCAATGTGAAGATGGTGACGGGTGCTTGTGGTCCAGCTGCTCAGAGGCTGAGACCAGGAGGACTGCTTTAGCTCAGGACGTCAGGGAACAGCCTGGGCAACACTCAAAAACAAGAACAAGAAAACAAAACACAAAGACGGGACTTGGGGAAGAGTGAACTTGCCGAAAATACAAAAGATGCTGTCATGCCTCCGTGCCTTTAGTACTGCTGTTTACCCACCTGAATGCCATCTACCTTCAAGGCTTCATGCAACCGCCAACCATGGCATAGCCTTCCCTATGCACTTCCTGAAGCCAGTCGGAATGAATAGTTGAGCAGAGTGTGGTGGCACACGCTTTAATCCCAGCGCTAGGGAGGCAGAAGTAGGATTGCCACAAATTCGAGGCCAGCCTGAGACTACATAGTGATTTCCAGGCCAACTGGGCTAGAGGGAGACCCTATCTCAAAAAAAAAAACAAAGGGGGGGGGAGGGAGAATAGCTGTCAGCCCTAGTGTTACTTGCATCTAACTTGATCCCCTTTAAAGCGGGTATCAGATGGATGGGTAGGTGGATGGAGACACACTGACAGACAGACGGATGCATACAACCCCACCATGAATCCTTTATTTCTTCTTTTCTGCTTGTATATGTGTGTGTGTGTGTCTGTATGCATGCTTGTATGTGTGGCAGCATGTATGTATGTGGGCCAGAGGTGGTATCAGGTGTCTTCCTCGATCACTCTCCACCTTGTTGTTCGAGACAGTCCCTCAACTGATTCAGCTAGACTATCTAGCCTTCAAGCCCTAGGGATTCTCCTGTCTCCACCTCCCCAGCAATGGGATTACAGGCGCACACCACTTTACGTGTGTGCTGGAGATGCTAACTGAGGTCCTCATGCCTGCAAAGCAAGTACTTTATCCACGGAACCTTCTCCCCAGTCCTCTGCAAACCCTTTCATAACACAGTTCAGCTCTCCTCTCTGCAACCCTACAGCCTAACCAGCCTAGACTCAACTCACAGCTGGCCTTGTGTGGTAGTTTGAATGGATGGATGCCCCCAGTAGATTCTGGAGTTTCTTAAAGCTTTAGATCTCCAACTGCCTGGATGGAGGAGATATCACTGTGGGTAGATCCCAGGGTCCAGCCCTAAGGTGTGTTTGGGGGCGGATCTAGAATTCCAGCCCAAGGTATGCAGAGTCCTTGAGTTCTGCTCAGTGTTCTGAGTGTGTGCTTGTTTATGGTGCTGGTGGTGGTCTTTCTTCATGGACCAGTGAAAGGGGACCAGCTTCTTCTGCCATTATGGAACTTCCCTTGGATCTCTAAGCTTCAAATAAATTTCATTCCTCCTATAAACTGTCTCGCTTGGAGGTTCATCCCAGCAAAGTAAGGCTGACTGGGACACCTTGGAATAACCAGTTAACCTGGAGGTAGAAGGAGCTTCAGGGGAAGACACAAGCAGAAGATCTCTGGGTCCTAGACGTCATGGCCAGAGCACATGTCAGCCAGGGGCCTACCAAGAGCTTCCTGGAGCCTCCTTCTGAGTGTGATGAAAGGAGTCACATGTAAGAAGAGTGAAGCCTGAGGTCTCTGGACCCAGACACAGGTAGATGGACATGATATACCTCCACACCATCTGCAGTAGAGCTGGAGAGATACCCGGGGAACTATTACACCCCCACCAGCCCTGGCCAGGGTATGTATGTAGTGCCTTATTCCAGCTCCTGCCACATAGCCTAGGAAGAAGGGATGTGCCCTGCTTTCCAGGAACTCACTGTCTGCTGGCAGGAAGGTGAGCCCTGCGATTATGGTCAAGAGGAGGGAGGGAGGGAGGCACCACAAATCACTGGTCCCTTCCCAACTTGCCAGGCCCTAACAACTGGGTGGTGGGGAGCATAGGCCATGTCTTCTGGATCCCTCCAACCCCTAAAGTGGGCCTCTCCACTACCCATTCCAGAAACAGAAGCCTCTGTGTGCCTGGACCTGAGGTTCAGGTCACAATGAGTCCTCTTGCTCATTGCCCCATCTATCTTTGCCAGCTCACCTGACAGGGGGACAAGAATGGAGGGGGGAGGGGAGGAGCAGCAGTGCTGAAATTAAACTGGGTACAGGCAACAATCAAGATGAAAACCAACTAGAAACCCCACTTCTTTGGGGTGATAAAAATCTTGGACTTTGTCTCCCTGACAGGGTGGCTGAGGCTACAGCGATTATGGTAAAAACCATTAAAGGAACTTTGCTGTGAAAACAGACAAAATGAGGGTTCCAAACCGAAAACTTAATTTTGGCTCCTAGATAAGGTAGGCTCTTTCTCCTGCCCAGAGCTGTGCCTGAGGCCCACCACATGTCTCACTCTACTGGAACTGCAGGGAAATTCATCCAAGCACCCTAGATTCCATACTGGGATCCCTTGGCCTACTTGACATCCCTCTCACCCCTCCCATTGCACCTGCGGAACAGAAGCAGCTTGAATGCTAAATGGCATGTCTTAGCTACTCCAAAATCCCCTTAGTAACCTGACCTGCTCCAGGCCCCACACATGTCAAATTTGCATACAAGAGTCTATGGATGAGAAGACAAGTCACCAGAGACAATGAAGGATCAATACAGCGTATTAGGCACTTCTACTCTGATTCTCTGCAAATTGGTATTCCATTAACTGTATGTGGGATTTATGGGAGCTTGCTATAAACTAGAATATTTAACTACAGTGACCCACTCTCTGTCAGATAATAGCTTACCATTGTTAATTTTCAACTAGTCGATCTTAGAAGGCTTCCAGCTCTCATATAGTCTAGATTTTTATTTAATCACCAGGAAAGCTATCTATGAGATAGGTCTCTATACAACACAGGGCAGCTTCATGCAGAAGAGCCTGCCCCAGACACCATACCGGAAGCTAGTTACAACCCAGCCATGCCTCAGACTGTGTAATTAGCTCCACAGAGCCTCAATTTCCTCCCCAGTAAAATGGGAGTTACACCAGCCTCAGAGGCAGAGTTGTAAAAAAAAAAACCAAATGGGACGATCCAACTATTTCTTTAAGCTCTCTACAAGGTGATGCAAAGGTTAGTTATTATCATAAAAGCCCCAAGATGAGATGCTCAGATAACCCAGGCTAATGACAGAAAGCAAGGATTATCTAAATTGATGCTTCTAAAGGGGGAAGAAGGGTCACTTTGACCCGCAGGGAACAAGTGACAATGTCTGCAGGTATTCCTGGCTGGCACGATTGGGGGAAGGATTGTTACTGGGATCTGCTGGGCAGCGACCCAGGATGTCACTGGTTTACAATGTACAGGATAACATCCACGCCCACCATAGAGAACACAAACCCCAGACACTGATGCAGACACTTAATGAACAGTCACCTTTCTCAACAGTCTTTCCTGTCCCACATCATTAGCACCAACATTTGCAAGACATCAATCATTCTGCAAAACAGCTTTTTGTAAATGAGGCCCGAGTGTCAACTTCTGGACCTTCTGAATGCATCAGCTGCTATTAAAGATGCTCTGTTGACAATTCAGTGAAATTGCTTTTCCAAAGCTTCTGCCTTCAGCAGAAGTTCTCTTGGCCACAAAAAAAGAGAGAGAGAGAAAGAAAAAAGAAAAAGAAAAAACAGAGGACGCTTTCCTAATTCTAATTTCCTGGTAAATGGGAGCCACGAGGGTCTCTAAATGAATTAAATTCACATCACGCCAACTGCTCGCTCGCTTTGTGCCGGGCACTGATCCAAACACCTCCACATCATTTATCCCACTTAATCCACCACCAACTCGGCCGGGTGGGCATTATTACTGGCTGTTTGCGGGGAAGGAAATGGAGGATCAGAGAGGTTAACCAACTCGCCCAAGGTCACCAGCTGGCCAAGGGGGAGCCCAACTTCGAAGGCAGATCTCCCTTTACAAGCTCCACCATCTCGGAACACCTAAGTGTCAAGTTGTCTTGAGTTCCCATGAATGTTTAAAAGGCAAGCGCAAGTTCGCAGTAAGTTTTGGGTGGCACCGCCCTGGGTGGGGGATGGTTCAGGGGAGCATTCGCTCCCCCCCCCACACCAACTCCCAGCCACACACACACCGCGGCTGTTTCACCTGATAAACCACTCCGATCGCCCGCGCAACGGGGACGACTTGGTGCTGGAGTTCGTGCCAGGCCCAGGAAAAGCCATCTTTGAGAGTTGAGGGGCGGACTAGCCCGGGAGGTCGATCCCCGGCCGCCGCGAGGAAGTCGATACCCGCGGCCCGTGCGCCCCCCGGTGCGCGCGAGGCGAAGGACGCGGTGGCGCGGGGCTCCCGGGGCGCAGGGCTCGGCCGGAGCGCACGCCCACGCCCGCCGCCGAGTCGCGGGCGCCCAGCCCCGGCCACCCTACCCGGCCCGTGCACGCCCTCCATCCCGGCCCCGGCCCGCGCCACCATCCCTCCCTTGGAAGCCCGACGTGGCGCGGGGACCCCGGGGCCGCCGCCGCCAGCCAGCCCGCGCGTTCGCCTTGCCGGTGTCCGGGTGGGGGGTGGGGTGGCGCCGAGCGCGTCCCCCGCCCCGGCCTCCCGAGCTGCGCTCCTGTCTGGCCGCCCGCCCGCGTGGGGTCCCGCCCGCGCGTACCTGCAGCATCCGGGGGCGCGGGGCGCCCAGGTAGGTCGCGCGGGCGGGCGGCGCGGAAGCTCGCTCGCGCCGCGACCTGGCTGCCGTCTGAGCATGCCCAGTGCAGCCCGCGGGCGGCTCCCGCCGGCCGGGCCACAGCCGACGGGCCCGCGCGCCGGGCCACAGCCGACGGGCCCGCGCGCCGGGCGGGGGACGGGGGCGGGCGCCCTGCAGGCCTGCGGGACGCTGCGAGGCGTCTCCCGGGGACACCCAGGCCGCCCGCCAAGCTCCTGCAGACCCCGAGCTCCACGGCGTCTGCACGCACGCATTTTGCATTTATTGAACACCTACTGTGTGCCGCGTCCTCCGAGGTTTCATGCCTAAGGATGGCAGACAGTTGGCGCTCAAGGAATGTTGGAAATGACTCTGGCTGAGCTGGGGAGTCTGGTGGACTCCTGGCCCTGAGCTTGCACTTGGACGCTCGCGGGTTAGACCTTTTTTCTAAGGCTTACGGGGCCCCCTAGCTGGCGGACGTTCCCTCCGGCCTCTTCCGCCTCCTCCCACACCTGCCTTCCTGCAGCTCCCAGCGCACCTTCCTTTCCATCACACCCTCAGAAGCCAACCCACCTTGGGACACTGGCACGCCCCTCCCTCGGTGTAGGACCGGCTTGTCCCCAGTTTTGCACGTGGCCACAGGCTTCCCTTTGTGCACGGGTGCCCTAGTCGGAGAGGCCGCTCCTGACTCCTTTGCTAAATTAGCCCGGGCCATTTTCCATGGACTTTGGCGTCGACCAAGCAGGCATCGCTATGTATCTACGGAACAATTGAACGTGCTGGTTAGCCACAGACTCTTGTTTCCTGCTGAGAGGTCTGGAGGGAGGGAGAACACAGGTAGCAAATGATAAAGGAGGTGACCCGTCCTTAAGAACGAGGGGTGGGGGAGAAGAAGCCAGGTAAGAAGACTTGGGTGTGGTGGGTTGACGCATCAGACCCAATGGCCATGTCAGGGGACTCAATGCCACTTCACAGTTCAATGAGGAAGCGCATTCCTGGGGACTGGGAACAGCCAGTGCAAAGCCTCCGCGTACAAACTTGCCTAGGGAACGGGAAAGAGAGCCGAGGCGCAGATGCGACCGGGACCTGCCTTTCCCTCTGACTTATTCTTTTCTGAAGGAGTCCCTCCTCCCAGGGATATCAGCTATGTAGCTCCGCCTGTCCTAGCTGCGGTGACATAGCCCCTAAACAGCGCCCAGAACTCAGTAAGGACTCAAAGGATTTGTTGAATGAATCAGAAACACAAGGATGGAGAGATGGCCAGGACCCAGGTGCCCGAGGTCCCCCTGCCACCTGGAGGCCCCGGGGCTGTGCCTGGTCCCAGCGCAGTGCTCCAGGAGACTGCGCCACCGCCACCTAAGCCTCTGCCGGGGCGCCTGGGGATTTCCAACGGAGTCGGGAGTCCCAGGGGCCGCACCGCCGGCGCCCCGCCCTAGCTCGGCCCGGGATCGCCTGCAAAACCTGGAGCCACCGCGCCCGCAACACCGTAGGGACGGGCGGGGAACGCACTGGGCATGCTCCGAGCCGGGCAGGGCCCTGAGTCCGGAAGGAGGAACCCTCACAGATCCCCACCTGGCCCTGCCCGACTAGCCGTTCACCCTGCAGACTGCCGCCGCCTGCCGCCCCCCCCCCCAAGCCTGGTGTGAAAACTTGGAATTCAGCAGACGCCTCACCCTGTCCCTAAGCCAGCTGCTGTGTACACCGGGACCAGACCTTTCCCTCTCTGTTCTTTAAATAATACTAAAGCCCACGCTTTGATCCGGGGGCGTGTAGAGATCGAAATAAGAAAGTGAGCTGGTTTAGTAGACTTTCAACATGGGGGTACTGAGAATTAAATCTGGGGCTTTGGACATGCTAAATAAGCACGCAGCTCTCCCACTGCGCCAAACCCCCTCCCACCTCATCAAGGTCCATTGCTGCAGTGCCTACCTCATTGATCCCTCACCCTCACCCCAGTGTTCAAGCTGCGGAAGTGAACTGTGGGTACCAGGATGGTGGATTCATAGAGCTGTCCTCACTTTTTTTTTGTTTGTTTGTTTTTGTTTTTTTCAAGGTAGGGTCTCACTCTGGTCCAGGCTGACCTGGAATTAGCTATGTAGTCTCAGGGTGGCCTCGAACTCACGGCAATCCTCCTACCTCTGCCTCCCGAGTGCTGGGATTAAAGGCGTGCGCCACCACGCCCGGCTAAAGGTGTCCTCACTTTTAATGTCCACTATAGAATGAAACCACCCTTTCTTTGCTTCTGTTAGTAACCATTACCTTGAGCACTCTTCACATTTGAGCCACAAGTAGGCATTCACCACTGGGAAAAGACCTAAGGATTTTTTGTTTGGTTTTTCGAGGTAGGGTCACGCTCTAGTCCAGGCTGACTTGGAATTCACTAAGTAGTCTCAGTGTGGCACTCTTTCTACCTCTGCCACCCGATGATTAAAGCTTAAAATCCCCTCCCAAAGGATTAAACATGTGCACCACCACACCTGGCCCGCTTTTGGTGGTGGTCTTTTTTCTTTCCTTACTTGAGAGAGATAGAGAGAGAATACGTGTACTCCAGGCCTTCTTTCGATTGCAAGCTAACTCCAGTCACATGCGCCACTCTGTGCATCCTACCTTCATATGTTTAACTGAGGAAATGACCCAGAGGCAACAGGCTTTATAAGCATGCACCTTTAACAGCTGAGCCATCTCCCCAACCCCAAGTTTAAAAAAAAAAAAAAAAATCATGGATTTCAAATCAAAATAACAGAGCCAAGAACAAAAGGAAAGACCATCCCTTAAATGGGAAAGAAAGTATATACTCAACCAGAAGGGAATGATGGATTGTGTTATGGTGTGTTCCTTGAAATAATAACTATTAGACTAAATGAAAAAGAGCATGCTGTGACAGGAAATCGTAGTGCAGTGATAAACGAAAGGCTGAAAAAACAAACTGGAAAAGTGAGGTGGCCTGCCACGAAGACTATATGGAAATAAAAAACCGAAATAAAAGTCTGACCAGAGAAGTGAAATTGGTTTTGTTCCCTCATCTACCTAAGCGTTTCTTTAATGCCACAATGAATATGTGCAATAATAAGCATTTTAAAGGTCAAATTAAAAATTTTTTTTCTTATATAAGTCTAGTCATAAAAACTGTAGGAGTGTGATCAATGTTTTCCAGGCATCCTCTCTTATCCTTACAGTGGGTGAGGGTTTTTAATTTATTTTTATTTTTATTTATTTATTTATTTTTCAGTTCAGTTTCATGGAAAACAATCCAGGAAGGTTCACAACTGGTGACAGTTGGGTCAGATTTAAAGGCAAGTGGAGCTGACCTCAGAGCAGGGATGTGAGCTGGTAATTGTGTGGCTGTGTAGTACTAGGCATCTGGTGAGGAGGAGAGTAGCCCCATGTCATTTGATTTTCTCTCTCTTTTTTTTGGTACTATTTTATCTCCCCTTTGATGTGTTTCATAGGTTACAGATTACTTTAAATGTTCTGGTTTCCTGTTACTGTTTTATTCTTAGGGCCATGTTAAAGTCCAGCCTCTTAATCTGTTGCACCTGGAGTGACATAATGTTATTAACATCAGTGACAGTTGATCTTATATCTTAAGCTCCCCAATCTTATGTAAATGGGCTTTTGGATGGACATATAATCTTCTTAGTCTGTGGCTGTATCTAGCCAAATCTAGAGTAAACTGGGCCCAGTGAAGAACTGGCCCCAGAGAATGAGGCCTTCCCCTTATATACCTGAATCTGATGTTATAAAGGCTCTGGTCTTCTGGCCCCTCCCTCTCAATGGGATCCTCAGCAGAGTGTGTATGTGTGGTGGTGTCTCTGGATTCCCTCTCATCTCTGCACAGACACATGGGTCTGGCCTCTAGCCCATGGTTGGGTGGGCTGAGAGCATAGCACTGTTTCTTGATGTGAACTTTTCTGCTTGCCTCTGTTTTATAGTTGGGAATAATTTCCCACTTTGATTACTTGTGTGATTTTCCTCTGGTCTCTGACTCTAGTGTGTACTTTCCTTATACTCCAGGGCTACCATGTGGGTGCTCTCACCAACTCCAGGCCTGCTACCTATGTAATTTCTTTAAACTCAGGGTAACCATGAGTGTACCTCTCTTCATTAGTCATTTCTCCTCTGAATCTCCCGGTCTGTGCTTGGATATTTTCTCTCTGCTGTTCTTCCTTAAGTCACCACGATTTAAGCACATGGCAGATGCCATATAGGTTCCTCCTAAGTCTCCCTACATAAGTTCCTAGATTCTACTTTCCACATGTTTGTGGCTGAACTCTAACCCCTCTTTACAAACCTCAGCTTCTCTCAAGTGAGCTTTCTACATGCTTGCAGCTTTGCTATAGTCTCACTTGAAAGGCTGTGGTGGTTTGATTCAGTTGTCTCCCATAAACTTGTGTGTTCTGAATGCTAGGTCTCCAGCTGGTGGCAATTTGGGAATTGGATCCACGTGGAGGTAGTGTATTGTTGGGGGTAGGCTTATAAGTGTTATAGGCAACTTCCCCTAGCCAGTGTTTGGTACACACTCCTGCTGCTGTTGTCTGCCTGATGTTGGTGAGGAGGTGATGTCCACCCTCTGCTCATGCCATTGTTTTCCCCGGCCATCATGGAGCATCCCCTGAACTCTATAAGCCAAAATAAACCCTTTCCTCCCACAAGCTGCTCTTGGCCAGGTGTTTTCTGCCAGCAACGTGAAGCTGACTGCATAAAGTCCTCAGTTTCTCTCAAGCAAGCTTTCCATGTGCTCCACTGTAATCTGTCTTTAAAGGCCTCAGTTTGTCTTACATCTTAATCTCCTTTAAACCCCACAATTTGTGATTTTCCCCTAAATAAATGTGATCATTCATAATTTATCCTTCTTGAGTCCATCTTTACTAAGTCTTTTATTTATTTATTTATTTATTTATTTTTCCCCAAGGCAGTCTCACTCTAGCCCAGGCTGACCTGGAACTCACTCTATAGTCCCAGGTTGGTCTTGAACTCATGGCGATCCTCTTACCACTGCCTCCGAGTGCTGGGATTAAAGGCATGCGCCACCATGTCCTGCTAGAGGATTTTTTTTTTTTAAAGAATTAATAAAGTCAGGCTTGGTGGCTGTAGATATTTCTCAGTGGTTAAGTGGTTAAGGTGCGTGCCTGCAAAGCCTGACAAGCTGGGTTCGATTCTCTAGTGACAGAGTGGGGCATGCATCTGGAGTTTGTTTTCAGTGGCTGGAGACCCCAACATGCCCATTCTGTCTGTGTGTCTCTCTTCTCTCTCTCTCTCTCTCTCTTTCTCTCTCTCTCTGTGTGCAAATAAATGAATAATAATAAATTAGCTGGCTCTCTCTTAGCAATGCTGGTAGTTTACCTAGAAATCCCAAAACAACAAACCACTAGGTCATTTCATGAGAATGGGACATAGATCACATGCTGAACACATGAGCAAAAGCCCAGTTAATAGCAGCAGTCCCGGAAGCCACCATTTGTGCAGACTATCGAGCGCTGGCCTCTGCACACCAGCACGGGTTGGGGGATTCCATGGGAAGAGCTTCCTGGAAGAAGCACTGTAGGCCATCAGTCATTCACATTGAGACTCGGGAATTTGGAGCTGTGATTGACGGGACAGGGCTCCCAGCTGGCATGCTAATGCTTATGAATTATTTGTGCCCTTAATGCAAGCCCACGAGGGGCCCCAGAATCCGGAAGGACTGGAGCAAGTGTTGCTGTGAGAATGATGTGGAAAGAGTACAGGGTAAATGATATGCACAGCGTGTGCTCCTCTGTGACTGCGTGCATTGCTGGGTTGAACCATATACAATTGAGATCGTGAGTCAACATGGCCGGACCAGGGCAACTTCTTGTCTTTCACTTCAACGGGCACACAAAAGAAGACACTAGAAACTGTGAGCAGTGTCTGTGTCCCAGGATTGCATCTAGGTGCTGAAATGCAGGCTCCAGATAGCATCTTTCATGTATAAAGAGGATTCCTGTCTTTGGGCATCTCTTTCTTTGGAATCCACTACATCTTATTTGTCAATAGCCTGTTTGTTTGTTTGTTTGTTTGTTTGTTTGTTTGTTTGTTTTTCAAAAAAATTAAACCAACAAACAAGCAGAAAGAAGTGCAGGTGTGGTGGTTTGAATCAGATGTCTCCCACAAACTCAAGTGTTTTGAATGTTTGGTCTCAGCTGATGGCAATTTGGGAAATGGAGCCTTGCTGGAGGAGGTGTGTTGAGGGCAGGTTTAGGGCTGTTACAGCCAGCTCTCCCTTGCTAGAGTTCCGCTTGCTCTCCTGCTGCTGTTTTCCACCTGCTGTGAGGAGATGATGCCCAGCCTCTGCTCTACCATCTTTCCCCTGCCATCATGGAGCCTCCCCTCCAGACTGTCAGCCAAAATAAAAGCTCCCACCCTCCAACAGCTGATTTTGAATAGGTGTTTATCCAAGCAATAAGAAGGTAACTACAGGGCTGGAGAGATGGCTTAGTGGTTAAGGCGCTTGCCTGCGAAGCCTAAGGACCCAGGTTCGATTTCCCAGTACCCACATGGTGGCATTTGGGTCTGGAGTTCATTTGTAGTGGCTAGAGGCCCTGGCATGCCCATTCTCTCTCTCTCTCTCTCTCTCTCTCTCTCTCTCATAAATAAATAGAAATTTAAAAAGAAGATAACAACAATAAATGGTAAAGAGAGATTGAACAAAAAAAAGTGAAAAGAAATTTCCTTCATGGATGGGGAAGTGGGTCATTTGCCTGTGATGTCGGATGGTGACAGGTGTTAGCTCCTAGACTGAGAGTGAGGAAAAGCGAGGAGGAAGTGGCCAGTGCTCAGTCAGGAGCATGCTAGAGAAGCCCAGCCCCTCCCCCAAGCCTGTGCTCCTGGACCCAGGTTTGAGAAACCCAAACATTGATTGGTGGAGGGTGCTTTTTTGAGACACATTCTCATGTAGCCCAGGCTGGCTCCTAACTTGCTATGTATCTGAGGAGGACCTTGAATTCCTGATCCTTCTGATTATACCTCACAAGTACTAAGATTACAGGCACACATCACCATGCCAGTTTATGCAGTGCTGGGACTGAACCTGGGGGTTTAAACATACATACTGGGCAAATTATCTATCATTGAGTACACCCCCAGTCCAAAAAGCACAAACATTTAAGCTTTATGCCTTTCCCATCCCCAGATATCTATGTTCCAAGTGGTCTTTAGAAGTGATGGACACCCAAGAGGAGCCATGGCATGATTGTTGTCAAGCAGACATTGGTGCACTCACTCATTCATTCACCAAATATTTATCTGGCACCTACTGTGTCAGACACTCATCTGAGTGTTTGGAAGACAGAACAGAACAAAACCCCTTGCACTGGTGAGGCAGCATATCACAAGGAACAGTAAGCAGAAGCCTTGGAAAAGGAATGAATGGTAGGGAGCTGGAGCGATGGCTCAGCTGGTAGGCTGCTTGCTGTGCAAGCATGAGGACCCAAGTTCAGATCCCTAGCATCCACCTAAAAGCTGTGTGCAGCAGCGGTCTCCTGTAATTTCAGCACTGGGGAGGCAGAGACTGGAGCTTGCTGGCCAGAAAGTCTAGACAAATTGTCACTGAGAAGACACCCTCTGTTGACCTCTTGTTTACACACACACACATACACACACACACACACACACACACGCATGCATGCATACATACCACCTACACATACACATTCAAAAACAAAAGAGAAATGAATAGTGAAGTTGGCATATTATGGTTCGGGTGAGGAATGTCCTCCCCATAGGCTCACGTACTTGACACTTGCTCCCTAGTGATGGGGCTGTTTTGGGTGGCTATGGAACATTCCGGAACCATTAGGCCTAACTGGGGGAAGTGAGCCACTAGGATACAGACCTCAGTGATTATATAGCCAGACCCAACTTCCAGCCTGAGTTCACTCTGCTTCCTGGTCCACATAACAAACCTCACCACCAACTCCTGCTGCCTCGGACAGACAGCCCCAGCCACCACACCTTCTCTACCATAGTGGACTGTATCCACTTACACCAAGAAACAAAGTAAATCCTTCTTCACTTCGCTTCTGTCAGGTACTCTGTCACGGCAAGGAGAAGAGCAACACACGTGGCATGGGTGAGGGAGTGATGGGGGTGGAGAGTTGCAATTTTCCATAGGATCAAGAAAATCACAAAGGCCCAGAGGAGGACAGAGTTATTCATACAGTGGTCTTGGGGAAGACTTCAAGGCAGAGGAAACAGCCAGTCCTGAGGCTCTTAAGGGAGCAGATCTATAGGAAGGAGGCCTGTGAGGCCAGGGAGAAAGCTGAAGATAAGTTAGAGAGGTGTCAAGGATGGGACTGAGAGCCAGCAGGACTCAGCCTTCCCATCTGAGTCGGCCAAATTCCTTGCTGCTAAATGTGCTTGTCAACACTTTAAAGGTTAATGCTGTCCCCAGTCTACCTGATGGAAATCCCAGATGACTCAAATACTCAAATACAGGCATTAAAATCATGTAGCAGACATCTGTGATGGGAGGAAGGGGGTCAGACATCTGGATTATTCACAAAGGGAAAAATAGCATTTAACACCTACTTCAGGAATGGGAAGATGGCTCAGTTGGTAAAATGCTTGTCACACAAGTAGGAGGACCTGAGTTCAGATCCCAAGTGCTCACATAAAAGCTGGAAATAGCAGAGACAGGAGGATGGTTTGCTGGATAGTTAGTCTAGCCAAACTGCTGAGCTCTAGGTTCAGTGAGAAACCCTGTTTCAAAAAAATAAAGTGTTGGGCTGGAGAGATGGCTTAGCGGTTAAGGCGCCTGCCTCCAAAGCCTAAGAACGCTGGTTCCAATCTCCAGCAGTTCCAACCAATCTCCAGGTCCCACATTTAGCCAGATGCAAAGGGGCGCAATGCCGCACTTGACCACAAGGGGGTGCATGCATCTGGATTTCGTTCGCAGCAGCTAAAAGGCTGCTGGTGTGCCCATCTCTATCTGTCTTCCTCTCCCTCTCTCTTTGTCTCTCTCTGTGTCTCTCTTCCCCCCCCCAAAAAAAATAAAGTGGAGAATAATTAAGGAAGACACCAACCCTGAACCTCTGACCTCCACATGCGCACATATATGTACTCACACAATATGAACACACTTGTATGCTGCACATACACATGTAAAAACAACCTCGGGCTAGAGGGATGGCTTAGAAGTTAAGGCATTTGCTTGCAAAGCCAAGGGATCCTGGTTGGATTCCCCAGGACCCACGTTAGCCAGATGCACAAAAGGGTGGATGCATCCCTCTCCCTCTTTTTCTGTCAAATAATTAATTAAATAAAAATAAAATATTTTTAAAAAAATAACCTCCCCCACCTATTGGAGTTTGCAAAACCTATATGGAGTTTGCAAAACTCTCTTCCGGCATATATGCATTAGAGCTGACAGAGGGTCAGATCATAATAGACCCTGTGATTTATGGCTGCCTGGGAAAACAGGAAAGCAAGAGGGACTTTGAGGTCCTGCCATAAAAGCCCAAAGCACTGAGGCTTCAGAAGGGATAGAGACACAGAGACATGCAGAGGATGGGAGCTGGTGTCTGAGCAGTGGCTGGTATGTTTGAGCAATGGACTTCCTTGAAAGGGGTGCTGTCACTCTTATAGGACCCAGGGAGAATGGTTTGTAAGAGTGTCTCAGCCACACCTTGTAGGTTCCTATCTTGAAAGTAGGACAGAGAGGTGATATACCCAGGTGATGTAGAATAAGTCATAGAGATCTAGCAGCAGGGAAGAGAGCATTCAGTTGTTCCTAACAGAAGAGGTGGGAGAACAGGAATAACACTGCTGATAGCATTTCTCCATGTGCAGTTCAGAGACCTGTGCAATATGTCAAAACCACATTGTGGGGAGTCTTTGAAGAAAACCAGATTTCCAGCTTCAGGTTAGATCTTTGGACTATGTAGATATGGGACCCAGGAACCTACATTTTTTTTTTTTTTGAGGCAAGTCCAACAGACTTTTTTTAAAAAAATGTTTTTAATTTTTATTTTAATTTATTTTAATTTTTTCTTATTTGAGAGACAGAGAAATAGGTGGGGGGGTGGGAGAGAAAGACAGAGACAGAGAAAGAGAATGGGTGTGCCAGGGCCTCTAGCCACTGCAAATGAACTCCAGATGCATGTGCGCCCTTGTGTATCTGTCTTACATGGGTGCTGGGGAATCGAACCTGGGTCCTTTGGTTTTGTAGGCAAGTGCCTTAACCACTAAGCCATTTCTCCAGCCCCCCCCCCCTTTTAGTGTCAGAGAGAGAGAGAATTGGCATTCTAGGGTCTCCCCACTACCATCAATCTCCAATCACATGGACCCCCTTGTGAGCATGTGCGACCTTGTGTGCTTGTGTCATTGTGCGTCTGGCTCACATGGGACCTGGAGAGTCAAACATGAGTCCTTAGGCTTCACAAGCAAGCACCTTAACCACTAAACCATCTCTCCAGCTCAAGAACCTACATTTTATAATATATTATAAGCATCTTATGTATAAGCTGGGTGTGGAGCACACACCTTTAATCCCAGCACTAGAGAGGCTGAGGTAAAATGATCTTAGTGAGTTTGAGGCCAGCCTGAGACTACATAATGAATTCCAGACCAGCCTGGGCTAGAGCAAGACCCTATTTTGAAAAATCAAAAGGTAAACACACAAAAAAGAATCTTATGTACATTAAAGAATTTTTTTTTAATTTGAGAGAGAGACAGAGAATGGGTATGCCAGTGGCCTCTCTGCTGCTGTGAACATACTCCAGACACGTGTGCCCCATTGTGTGCATGTGCAACATTGTGCGCTTGCGTCACTTTTGCATCTGGCTAAATGTGGGACCTGGAGATTTGAATGGGCGATCTTAGACTTTGCAGGCAGGTGCCTTAACCATTAAGCCATCTCTCCAGCCCTATTTTTGTTTTGGTTTGGGGTATTTAACCTAGAGGACCGTGTGTGCTAAGCCTGTACTCTACCACTGAGCTGCACATAACCTCCACCCTTAGGTTGCATAATATTTGCCTCTGACCTTCAGTACATGTACACAGAGAACACAGTCTGAGTACCTGACTGAGGGGAGGAAATCAGATTAAGAGATAATGTTCTTGTAGCTATAACTGATGCCCAATAATTTTTTTTATCATTTTTTGTTTAAGACAAGGTCTCACTTTATAGCCCAGTCTGGCCACAAACTCGCAATCTTCCTGCCTCAGTCTCCAGAATGGGATGACAGGTATTTACCACCACACATGGCTAATAGCTTTTTGTTGTTGTTGTTGTTCTTGCTATAGTATGAATGTGTGTGTGTACATGTGGTGCATGTGCATGTGTGTAGCTGCACACACTCTGTACACACAGGCAGAGGCCAGAGGCAGACATCAAGTGTCCTTGTGTACCTTTGTTCTGCCTTTAGTTCCCTGACACATGATTTCTTAGGGAAGCTCCCATTTTCAATTAGACTAGCTGACCAGATGGCCCCAGCTGTCCTCTGTATCTACCCACTTCAGTGCTGGAGTTCCAGGCCCGTGCAGCCATATACTAGGCTTTTTTACATAGGTGCTGGCAATCAAACTCAGGTCCTCACGCTTGGGTGGTTAGCACTCTTAACCTGCTGAGCCATCTCCTCAGTCCCCAACATTAGCTTCTTATGCACATACAAAGGGGTAGAAAGAAAGGCCGAGGAGGTGGAGAAAGGCCATCTTTGACAGGCCAGAAGGGACTCTAGACTTCAGGTTCTCTGACCTTGACCTTGTTTTCCAGTCTTGAGGCCAATAACAAAAATCATGTGACAGGAGAGGAGACAGGAATGAGGGCAGCATCAAGGTGGGGATGTTTGCTAAGGGGATTGGACATTAAACACACCCAGGGTATGTGGGACCCACATGAAGCTGAACTTAGAAAGGTCATTACCTCCCAGAAAGGACCTGGGTGAGTAGAGGAGGAAAGGTGGCTGTTTACTTTTTGCCTTAAGCCTTTTCTTGTCTTTTGAATTTTATTTATACTTATTTAAAAATAAAGAAATTCTCCTGGGGGGAGTGGGGAACCACAGTAGCACACCTCATATTTTTACAAAATTATTTTGTTGCTTTTTTTTCCCACTGCCCAAGAGCAAGCCCAAGAGCAAGGCTCTGGCTACATCAGGTACCCTAATGTATGCTTTGCTGGGAGGAAACAGCTGTTATTCAAGAGCCCTTTCTTCTATTGGAAATTCACACCACAGAGGGATGGAACAGAAAAGAGGACTTTTGGATGAAGATAAAAGAGAAAGAAAACATAGTTACCCTGACCTTGGGATCAGGAACTATATTTTCCTGACATTGTTGGTAACAAAATGCCAGAGAAGCATTTTGGAGCACTTCAAGGACCCAAGACTCTGTGGAAACTCACATCTAGGCAACGATGGTCACCCGAGAACATGTTCTTGCTCAGCTCACACGTTCATTCCTGAGATGCTGGAAACCTGATCTGTGCCCAGGAGTAAGCTGTGTTCCAACCTCCTGGTGACATTTCAAGAACAGGGATGCTGTTCGGCCTGCCCAGTGCTCTGGTGACCTTCTAGTGTTGCATGGATGACACATCACAGGATTTCCTCAACTGCGCCCTGGCGTCCTGTTGGGACGGCTTTCTCATTTTTTCCATGGCACACAGTCATTGCATCACAGTGCAAACAGGCTGTCCAGCGATGCTTCTGTAAACATGAGTCACATGAAGTTAAAGGGACCCATGTTCAGCTGGGGACAGCAGTTCTCCAGGCAGCTCATCTTTGCATCAGGGATGTGCTTTGGTGAGGGTCATAGAGTTTTGTTCTAAGACGTCTGAGCAGTGAGGGCTCCAGGCAGCAGTCAACACTGCTTGCAGAGACCCTCTGCCCTTCCTTATCCCTGCCTTCTTCCCCTCCCAGGATGCTGTTCTCCAGCTAGCACATCAGAAAATGGCACTCTACTTTTGCTGTTGTGTGAGCTTTGATTTTCTCTTTCTTTCTTTCTTTCTTTCTTTCTTTCTTTCTTTCTTTCTTTCTTTCTCTCTCTCTCTCTTTCTTTCTTTCTTTTTTCCTTTTTCTCTCTCTCATACTGGAGATTTAATCCATGCTAGGCAGGTGTTCTACTACTAAGCTATATATATCCTGAGCCCCCTTTTTTCACTTCTTTTTCCGAGGCAGAGTCTCACTAAGTTGTTGGGAGTGGTCTTGAACTCTCTTTAGTCCAGACAGGCTTTGAATTTTGTGATCCTTTTGCCTCAGCCTCCTGAGTGGCTGGGATTTCAGGTCTGCACCTGAACTCTTCCAGGGGAAGACTGTTTTCCCCAAGTAGAGCATCCACATTATACTAAAGTACAATTCCACCAAAATTCAATTTGGAAAATCCAGGAGTTTATTTATGAGAAAGGGACTATTTACAGAAACTTGTATGGCCGCAGAACAGCCTTAGCATGGAAAAGCCTCACTCCAGCATGGATGATGGCTTCGTACTTGCATAGATGGAGTTCCCCAAATCTATCTCCTCCCAAGACCGCAAGATCTCCTACATCCTTGCATATGGCTGGAACTTATAGCTATATAACTACTTTATATCTGGGTGCATGGGCCTCAGGTGAGGGTCTCATGCTGCTCCCCATTCCTCATCTTCTTTGGGGGAACATCAACAGGCCCAATCTCGAGGACCTGTTGCAAGTAGTTACAGCTGCTTCTGATGATGGTAATGCTTGTTTTGCTTGGAGGATTGCTTGGCATGACAGTTACTGTAACAGAATACCCGAGCCTGCATAATTTTTCAAGAGCAGAGGTTTATTTTGACTCATAGTTTAACAAGACTGGGAAATCTAAGATTGGGAATCCATATCCTGTGAAGGCCTCGCGATGCTTTACAACATGTGAAAGTGAGAAGTAGAGTATGGGGGAGCTGGCAGGTTAACTCAGTTTACAACAATCTGCAGCCTTTGTTGTTTGTTCCATCTGGTGCCATATAGCACAGGCTAGTGTGGAACTTGCTATGTAGCTTAGATTGGCCTTGACCTCCTCCTATTTCTGTCTCCAGAGTGCTGGGGTTACAGGCATGTTTCAATATTCTATAATCTCTTCTTCTTTTTTCTTTTTTGAGAGAGACAGAGAGAGGAAGAGGCAGAGAGAGAGAGAATGGGCACACCAGAGCCTTTTTCAGCCACTGTGAATGAACTCCAGACACTTTGCACCCCCTTGTGCGCATGTGCAACATTGCGCACTTGTGTCACTTTTGTGTCTGGCTATATGTGGGAGCTGGAGATTGGAACAAGTGTTCTTAGGCTTCGCAGGCAGGTGCCTTAACTGCTAAGCCATCTCTCCAGCCCTCTCTTCTTTTTTTTAAAGATTTATTTTTATTTATTTATTAAAGACAGAGAGAGAGGGAAGGAGAATGGGTGTGACAGGGCCTCCAGCCACTGCAAACGAACTCCACATGCATGTACCACCATGTGTATCTGGCTTATGAGGGACCTGGAAAATTGAACGTGGGTCCTTAGGCTTTGTAGGCATGTGCCTTAACTGCTAAGCCATCTCTCCAGCCCTGTAATCTCTTCTTGAAATAACTAATGCAGTTCTGCAAGAAAGCCTTAATAATTCTTGAAGACCCTACCACCTCCCGACACCATTACATGGGAACTCAAATTTCAACATGAGTTTCAGAGGAGACAAAACATACTCAAAGCTGGGAGTGGTGGTGCACACCTTTAATCCCAGCACTTGGGAGGCAGAGGTAAGAGAATTGCTGTGAATTCAAGGCCAACCTGAGACTACATAGTGAAATCCAAGTCAGCCTTGACTAGAGCAAGATCCTACTTCAAAACAACAACAACAACATACTCAAACCACAGCAACTTCCATGAACGTCTCTAAAGTCCTCGATGTCACCACCTTGCCCAGCCTTGGCCACCCCAAGCAGAATAGGCTCAACTATCCTTCTTGCTTTGCCTTAAAGAACGAAGGCCACGCACGTCAACCTGCCAAAACAGCACTGCCCATTGTGTCTGCCTGCCAAAATCCCATCTCCTTTATGGTTCTCAGAGCTACTTGTTCCTACATGATCTTGATGAGGTCTGATGCACTCATAGACCCCTTGTACTATAGGATTTCTGGCCTGTCCTTTGTTTCTAATTGCTGTTTGATATGTACACATGTGTGTGTGTGTGTGTGACGTGCATACATGTTTATATTTATGTGGGTTGCATGTGTATGTGCTTTCCCCCTTACTTCTTGAGACAGGCTCTCTTATGGAATCCAGGGCTCACGGACTCAGTTAGACAAGCTGGCTAGCTTGCCCCTGGGATCCCCTACCTCCACCTCCTGAGAACTGGGATTGCACGTTGGGCATCCAGCCTGCTGAGCACTTACATGGGTTCTAACATCCAAGCTCAGGTCTCCAGAGCCATGCCTTCCTGACTGAGCCAGCTCCCCAGCCCTGATGTGTCTTTGATTATTAATGCACACACCCCTTTAGAAAGACTCTAGGAAATCCCCTGAAAGTGCTGCCCAGTGCCACATGGGCTGTATCTCTTATTCCTACGCAGTGTACTATGAGCCCATCTGAAAGACTATCTGCCTTTCTGCAGTGAGCAAGGATTATCTCTTGTCTGATGGCACTCGGTCAAAAAAAAAAAAATCCTTCCAGAACATTGCTTGCTAGCTTTATAATTACTTAGTCATTAGTAGCTAGATAGAAGCAATTTAGAAGAACAGAACAACATGTGTCCCACAATGTACCAAATACGGAAGAATTCATCTGGGACTCGATGTCATGATACGCTCTCAATTTCTTCCTTGTAAAATAGCGAGAGGCCTGACAGTCAATCACCTCACTGTGCTCTGGAGCTAAGATCTCCAGGGGAAGGCCACACCCCTTCGTTGTCTGCCTGCAATGCTGAGTGAGCTAATTCTGAACCAGCTCTGTGGCCTATACCTTCACGTCTAGGCAGACAAACTGAAAGTAACAAGGCCAGTAAAATCCTTCATTGAAGTTACCAGGGAATAATCAGAGACTAACCGCCCCCTCTGTGGTGACTCGTGGTTTCAATGCCATTGTAATCTAAATCCGAATATGGTCTCAGCCATGCAAAGCTGCCTCAACTTTCTTGGCCCCCGTGACCATCTGTTGTCCTCATACCAAAGGGTAAATACGTTGGAACAGCCTTCAGCTCTCTCCCAGTCTCCTGGAATATGTGGTAACCAGCTTTCTTTGCATAGGTAGGTGGAGGGACCCCCCTCCTTCTGCATTTAGATTCCCCTAGAATCACACATTAATACATTATATACAATTGCATGAATTTGCCACCCCAGCTGTGAACTCTCACATCTTTTTTTAAAGTAAACTTTTTAAAAAAGATTTATTTATTAGAGACAGAGAGAGTGAAAGGGAGAGAGAGAAAGAGAGAGAGAGAGAAATGGGCACGCCAGGGTCTCTAGCCACTGCAAACAAACTCCAGAAGCATGCACCATCCTGTCCTTATGTGGGACCTGGAGAATTGAATCTGGGTCTTTTTTTTTTTTTGGTTTTACGAGGTAGGGTCTCACTCTAGTCCAGGCTGACCTGGAACTCACTATGTTCTCTCAGGGTGGCCTTGAACTCATGGCGATCCTCCTACCTCTGCCTCCCAAGTGCTGGGATTAAAGGTGTGCGCCACCATGCCCGGCTTTGAACCTGGGTCTTTAGGCTTCGCAGGCAAGGGCCTTAACTGCTCAACCATCTCTCCAGCTCACTCGCTCACATCTTCTTAAGCTGGGATGGAATCCGTTACCTACAGCATGTATAGTAAGTGAGTTGATTGAAATTGAGTTATCTTATCTTTATTTATTTATTTTGTTTGGTATTGGGGATTGAACCCCTAGCCTTGGCACACTAAATGTATGGCATGCCACTGAACTACACCCACAGATCCTGGACAGATCACCTTGTTGATATGCTTAAGTCAAGCCTAGTCCTTTTCTTTTTCTTCTTTTGTTAATTTTTATAATTTTTTTATGTGAGAGATGAGAAAGTGAGAAAGAGAGAGAAATGGTGCACCAGGGCCTCCAGCCACTGCAATAAAACTCTAGATGTGTGCTCCACATTGTGCACATGCATGACCTTGTGCATATGTGTCACCTGTGCATCTGGCTTACATGGGTTCTGGAGAGTTGAACCTGGGTCCTTAGGCTTTGCAGGCAAGCGCCTTAACCATTAAGCCATCTCTCCAGCCCTCTGCTTTCTTTTTTTTTTAAACTTTTTTGGTTATTTTTATTTATTTGACAGGAGAGAGAGAGAGAGAGAGAGAGAGAGAGAGAGAGAGAAGCAAACTCCAGATGCATGCACCACTTTGTGCATCTTGCTTATGTGGGTACTGGGAAATCGAGCCTTGAACCAGGGTCCTTAGGCTACAAAGGCAAGTGCTGAACCACTATGCCATATCTCCAGCCCTCTTCTTTTTGATGGGGTCTCATGCAGTCCAGGCTGACCTCAAACTTGTTATTTAGCCGAGGCTAGCCTTGAACTCCTGATCTTTATGCTTCTACCAAATGCTAGGACTACATGTGTGCCCTACCACACCTGGGGATTGAATCCAGGGTCTCATCTATACTAGGCAAGCACTCTACCAGCTGAACCCTATCCCCAGCCACAAGCCAAGTCTTTTGACGTACTAAGGCCAACACACTATTTTCTATCACACTTGCTTCAGTGATATAAAAAAAATGTATGTAACCCTACTACATATTTCAAATGCCAATTCACATGAGGGAATAATTTCCCATCAGTGTTATCTAGATTTTTCTCAAGTTCCCTAGGTTGAGGTCAGTCTTTGTAGTCAATGTTGGGTTCCTGACCCAAACATAACCTGTGCCAATTATGAAAAAAGAAAAAGCCAGTTTTCCATCGTTTGGATAAAGAGACGACCGTGGGAACATGCACAGCTCTTTCTGTAATTCTGGTAAAGTCAGTGAAAAGCCAACCCAGCCTGGCTCTCCTGTGCACCCACACGGAAATGGGGACAGATGAGCACTGTGGAGCCAGAGGAAACTGAGTGAGAGGAAATGGGCGCATTTGGTGTGGCCCAGTTCTGCATGTGGATCAGAGGGAAGTGCAGGTCTCATGCAGGAGGAGAACTATCCCTTCAGCTATGCCCTGGGAAACGCTGAAGGAATCTTGAAACTCTGGCATGGAGGGAGAAAACACGGACCCAATCTAACCAAGAAAAAAAAAATCCAAGTGCAGAGGAAGACTTGTGAACAGAAATGAGTCATTACAGCAGTGCTGAGGAGTGCTAGAAATAGGAACCAAGTGTCTGAGAGAACATAAACTAGAATGTCTCATTGCTTATTATACAATTCAGAATTACTTTACAAAGAAGTTATAATGACATGGGAAATCTCTAGTGATAAAGCTTGTAAGACCTAAAGCCGCACCCCCAGCATAATATTATAAAGAAAAATATTCACATAGAAAAGTCTAAAAGAAGATGTGCTAGCAGATTTAAGAGCAGTGATTTCTCAATAATGATAGACAAGGGAAGGAGTTCACGAGGCCTCACCCTCCCTGAGGAGCTATTGGAGATAATGGTTGCTGGGGAAGAAGGAGACATTTTCTTCCATGGCGTAACCACTGGTGAGTTGACCATACTCCAGTAGAAAACCTGTCACCCATGCTCACGCAATCAACACTAACTAAACACACACACAAAAGACATGAAAGTCGGAGGTGGGAAGAAGCTGGGAAGAAGAAAGGTTTCAGAAGGAGGGGAAGTGCAATAAGGAAAGGTAATGGGAGCTCATGTGACCAAAATATATACGTATATAAAATTGTCAGAAAACAATTAAGAGCTGGGCGTGGATTCACACAGTGAATTCCAGGTCAGCCTGGGCTAGAGCGAGACCCTACCTTGAAAACCAAAAAAAAAAAAAAAATAATAATAATAATAGTAATAATTAATAGGGGTTGAGAGATGGCTCAGTGGATAAAGTACTTGCTGTGCAGGCCTGAGGATGGAGTTTGAATCTCCAGCACCCTGTGAAAGCTGGACATGGTAGCGTATGTCTGTAATTCTAGCAGGAGATAGGAGGCGAGAACAGGAGAATGAGACGCTTGCTGGCCAGCTCGCAGGGACTCTACCTCAGACACAGTGGAAGGTGAGGACAAACACCTCAAAGTTGTTCTCTGACCTCCACACACCACCATGGTACACACACACACACATATATACAAATACAAAAGATTTTTAAAAATACTTTATTTTATTTATTTATTTGACAGAGAAAGAGGGAGAGAGAGAATGGGCACTCCATGGCCTCCAGCTACTGCAAACGAACTCCAGACACATGCACCCCCTTGTGCATCTGGCTAATGTGGGTCCTGGGGAAGAAAACCTGGGTCCTTTGGCTTTGCAGGCAAATGCCTTAACTGCTAAGTCATCCCTCCAGCCCAAAACATTCTTTTTAATTAATTTAAAAACAAAAAAATTGGATTTTTCTTTATATTGCACATAAATTGAATACTTTGTATAAACATATTTATGATTTTTTTAAGGATAATGATAAAGATGTGATTTTAATAGTCGTTTCCCATATTTTTCAAAACTTTCCTAGGCTGGAAGATGGTGTAGCAGTTAAGGTACTTATCTGTGAAGCCTAAGGACTCATGTTTGACTCTCCGGATCCCATGTAAGCCAGATGCACAGTGACACAAGTGTGCAAAGTTGTACATGCACCCAAAGGAGTGCACGTGTCTGGAGTTCAATTGCAGTGGCTAGAGGCTCTGGCATGCCAATTCTCACACTCTCTCTCATGAAAAAAAAAAAGTCTTTTGGGCTTGCCTAAAAAAAAAAAACACCTTTCTAACATATGATCAGTACTTCATTTTTTAATATATATATATTTGAGATAGAGAGAGAGAGAAAGAAACAGTGAGAATGGGTGCGCCAGGGGCCTCTAGCCACTGCAAACAAACTCCAGACGCATGAGCCCCCTTGTGCATCTGGCTTGCGTGGGACCTGGAGAATTGAACCAGGGTCCTTAGGCTTCACAGGCGTGTGCCTCAACCGCTAAGCCATCTCTCCTGCCCATATGATCAGTACTTCAAAAATCAGAAAGAAACTTAAAGAAAAAATATCTATACAGGGTTGGAGAGATGGTTTAGCGGTTAAGGTGCTTGGCTGCAGAGCCTAAGGACCCTGGACCAATTAGCCAGTACCCACATAAGCCAGATGCACATGGTGGCACATGTGTCTGTAGTTCATTTTCAGTGGCTGGAGGCCCTGGCATGCCCATTCTCTCTCTGCTTTCTGCTACTCTCTATGTCTTCAATACATAAATAAATTTTTTTTTAATTTGTGTAATCAACAGCAAATGCAAAGCTTCCACTTTGACCAGGAATGAATACATAAGATAGACAGGAGTGTGCGTTTACATCAGGGTGACTGTAGCACCGGCCATGGGGATTTCACAATTTCTCTTTAGGAGGTTTAACCATTTCTTTAATACTGCTCTTTCTCCAGTGAGAGTCTTATAATCATTATGAGTAAGCATGCCATTGAGCTAGGGAAGGGCTTCCACAATCAATTGTATTTCTTCTTGTAGGAATTTATATTGAGTCACCAGTGGAGTTGGGGAGGGGGAGAAAGAGAGGAGACAAAGAAGGATGCCAACAATCAAGAGACAGCAAAGTATCAGCTAAACTGCAATGACCTCCAAAGAAGTGGCCCTATAGTGTTCGTGCTCATGCAAACTACCACCCACACTGAACTGAGCCACATGTCTTATTAGGCAATGTGAAAGGTAGGTACATGCCGGGCATCTATACATTGGTGCTGGCCCTCTTAGAACCCCGAGTCCACCATCCCGTTTAGAAGCCCAGGATAGGGGCTGGCAGTGTAGCTCAGTGGCAGAGCATGTGCTTAGCATTTATGAAGATCTGGGCTCCACTCCAAATCCACCCCCTCTGGGGGAAAAAAAAAAAGCCCATGGTTAACAACTCTATGCAGAGAGATCCAGATATACAAGGTGTCTCAGTTGAACCCAGAAGAGAACTGTAGAGCTACTTGTTGACACACTAATTTATAAGAAATTAGAGAAAGAAATCGTGAGCACTCCCAGCTTGTTCCCAGCAACAGGCAATTAGAGCAAAGGACTCTGTTGCTGGGCCTAAGCCTTGAGTTGTTTCATATCCAAAGAGCTCATGTAAGCCTAGCTGAATGTCTTGGGATTCTTTTTTTTTTTTTTCTTTAAGATTTATTTCCAGCTTCCACATGCCCCCCTACAGTCTGACAGTAGAGCCTATTATTGTTATGCAGTGGTTCTCAAACCCCAGTTCAAAGAGCTGAGCCAAGCCAGCTCCCTTCACTGAGACAGAAGCTCTTCCTGTTCTTCCCCAAGTCTCTAGCTCTGAGTGCCTGTGCCTAGGCCACAGCAGGAGTCACACACAGTTGATTGGTGAGGGTATGGCAGTCAGGACTGTCTTTGATAGGTGCAGACTTCTGGAGACAGAGATGTGTCCCTCTGGTTTTAATTGACTTAGGAAAACCTGACTACTCAAAGCTGCTGCCTGATCTTTGGCTTGTGGGGGTTTCCAGTGGGTTTAGGAGAGTGTGCCTACAGGGTTATCACACACAAGCATAATATTTGTTGTAAATGGATAGATTGAGACATTAGCAAGACACCTCTTCTGGGGGCCAGTTATCAATTGTTGGCATCTACTAGATCCCTCTGGCTGCGAGACTCACGAACACTACAAACTCAGCCAGTCCCAAACTAACAAATTGGTTCCATCCCATAGAAATGCACCTTGTCTCATGATTATCTGCCGAGTTTCCTGGATTACAAGCCTCATGTCTTAAGAGTTCTCTCTCTCTCTCTCTTGCTGTGTAAATAAGAAAATGATATGTTCTCTCCATTCACCTCACACTATTTTTCTCACCAGTCCCAAGTCCTGCTTCTGCTTGTGAGCCTCCTTATGATTTACTTGGCTTCTTGCACGTGACCTCCCTATTGGTGCTCCAGTCCCTCCCTGCCCGAGCCCTCTCCATACAGGCACATGTTAAGCACAGGTTTGTAGGAGTTACACCTCTGCTTGATAACTCATAAAGATCCCTACACTGGATAGAGCTCAAACTCCTTAGTCTGCATCATATTTGACTATCATGAAGATATCTAATTTAAGATGTCACCTTTGTGGCTGGGGAGATGGCTCAGAGGTTAAAGGCCCTTGCTTGCAAAGCTTTTTGGCCTCGGTTCAATTCCCTATCATCCACATAAAGCCACATGCAAAGTGGTGCATGCATCTGTGATCTTATGACAGTTGAAGGAGGATTCAAAAAGATTTGAAACTCCTGGGCCCACACTGGCATTCTTTTTTTTTTTTTTTTTAATTTTTATTTATTTATTTGCAAGAAGAGAGAGAATAGGTGCACAGGGCCATAAGCCAGTGCACTGCAAACAAACTTCAGATGCATGCACTACTTTGTGTATCTGGCTTTATGTGGGTACTGGAGAATTGAATCCAAGTCCTTAGGCTTTATAGTCAACTGCTGTGGTAGTTTGAATAGATGTACCCCAATATATTCAGTGTTTTTTTTTTTTTTTTTTGAGAGAGACAGAGAGGGAGAGGAAGACAGATAGAGATGGGAGTGCCAGCAGTCTCTCAGCTGCAAACGAAATCCAGATGCGTGTGCCCCCTTGTGGTCAAGTGCGGCATTGTGCCCTTGTGTCACTTTGCATCTGGCTAAACGTGGGACCTGGAGATTGGAACCGCTGGAGATTGGAACCAGTGTTTTTAGGCTTAGGAGGCAGGCGCCTTAACCGCTAAGCCATCTCTCCAGCCCAATTCAGTGTTTTATTAGACTGTAATTTGGATCTGCAGCCACCTGGCTGGAGGCAGTGTCACTGGGTGGATCTTAAGGTATGGTGGTGGGTTTGAGATGTGCTGTGTGGGTTTTGGCTTTTGGCTTTTCTCTCTCTCTTGCTTGGTTCTGTAAGAGCAGGCCAGTTTCTTCTGCCATGACCTGGATCTGTAAACTTCAATAAATAGCCCTTCCTCCATAACTGTGCCTGGTCTGGAAGTTCATCTTAGCAAACCTGAAGCTCTCTGCAAAACACCTTAACCACTAAGCCATCTCTCCAGCCCCAAACTCTGACATTCTTGTTGGCAGCCCGGCAGTTCGTTTGCAGCAGCAAGAGGCCTTGTCTCAAAGAAGATGGCGTATAAACACTTCAGAGCTGTTCTCTGACCTCCACATGTGTGCCATGGCCTGCATGCCCATACACACAAATATAAACACACAAACATACAACAAATAAAAACTTAAAAAACAGATGTTACCTTTGGGAAGTGAGAACATGAGGAAGAGGCAGCAAGGGGCGTTCATCAACAAATACTCATTAGCACTAACTGTATGGCATGAACCATTCTAAGTTCTGGGGATACATAGAAAAAAGGATTTATGGAGTTTATCTATGAGAAGAGAAAAAGGAAGCCATTGGTATCTGCTCATAAGAGGACCAAGTAACTAGGGGTGTGTCCTGAGAAGTGAGGAATGTGGTTGCTTGTATGGTCCATGCCACTGGCTCCAGTTCTTTCCTCCTCTCTGCATCCATGAGCTTTGCCATGTGCCTCTGTAGTGTCGTCCGTGGAGATTAGAACTCCCCTCAACTTTGGACTTGGCCATGAGACTTGCTTTGGGACGTTAGCAGATGGGATATTGTTATACTCACTGCCCCCTTTTTGAGGTAGGGTCTCGCTACAGCCCAGGCTGCCTTGGAATTCACTATGTAGTCCCAGGCTGGCCTCAAACTCACAGTGATTCTCCTACCTCTTTCTCCCAAGTGCTAGGATCAAAGGCGTGTGCCACCATGCCAGTCATTCCTCTTTTACTTCCACTTCTGCCACAAACAGTGCCCCAGGCAGACTGCTCATCCCAGGAGGAGAAAGACGTGAAGCACAACTAAACCACAAGTAGATGGCTGTCTCACACATTGAGTTTTGGGGGTGGCTTGTTATTCTGTATTGTCAGGGCAACTGCTGACTAATCCAAGGGGTGTTAATTCCATCTTCTGAGAGGTCTATATGACATCTGTGCCATGGAGATAATCGTCTAGAGGGACTGGGCTGCAATTAGGAAGGGCTTCTCCTATCCCTTAGTTCTATGTAAGAAAAATTCCCATAGAAGAAGTATCTTCATATAGCTATTTCATCAGTGCCTAAGAAATCCGAGGATCTTTTCTTTACAGCCCGAGAGAGCCATTTGATAAGATAACATCTTCCTACCTATCAGGAGGTCCCAGTGGGATGAGATAGCTCATATTGGCTACATTGGCTCAGAACTGGTAGATTATTTTGGTATACTCTACTAGTTGTGAAACCTAATTTAACCTCTTGCCAAAATTAGTGAGTTTGAGCCGGGCGTGGTGGCGCACGCCTTTAATCCCAGCACTCGGGAGGCAGAGGTAGGAGGATCGCTGTGAGTTCGAGGCCACCCTGAGACTACAGAGTGAATTCCAGGTCAGCCTGAGCTAAAGCGAGACCCTACCTCGAAAAACCAAAAAAAAAAAACAAAAAAAAAAATTAGTGAGTTTAACGAAAAAATATACTCCACATTCTCTCTCCTACAAGATCCCTTTCCATGTAAGAGAGCATTGTTAATTAGGTTTATTGTCCTCCTACCCATCTGTGTAGTGTGAATTGATGTCCCCCAATATAGTCAGTGCTTTACTAGTTTGTAGTTTGCATCTGCAGCCACCTGGCTGGAGGCAGTGTCACTGGGTGGATCTTAAGGTATGGTGGTAGGTTTGAGATTTCAATCTAAAGATATGCAAAGTGTGCCTAGCTGGAGTTCCTGAGGTATGCGGTGCTGTGTGGCTTTTGGCTTGTGGCTTTTTCTCTCTCTCTTGCCTAGTCCTTTAAGAGTAGGCCAGCTTATTCTGCCATTACGGAACTTCCCCATGGATCTGTAAGCTTCAATAAATCCCTTCCTCCATAACTGCACCTGGTTTGGAAGTTCATCTCAGTGAACCTGAAGCTGTCTGCTACAGCATCCAATCACTCATGGTAACTGGAGGACAGTGTGCAGGCATGAGGACTCTA
Source organism: Orientallactaga bullata (assembly GCA_004027895.1). NCBI lineage: Eukaryota > Metazoa > Chordata > Mammalia > Rodentia > Dipodidae > Orientallactaga > Orientallactaga bullata. Next base: position 44,982 of record PVKW010008548.1, read on the forward strand.
GGAAAATTTGACACAACTGACCCTTACAGAGCTCACAGAATAGCAGAAGGGACCCCACCTGTTGTAAGGCGGTGAGGTAACTCCATATGAGTGATGCCACAGGAGCATAGATTCATCCCGTTGGATGGGCCAGAGACTACATGGACCAGATGACTTCTGATGAGTTTGACAGGCAAGGCGTAGCTGATGGGATCTGGGATGGGAAGAACATTTCAGGAAGAAGGTGAGCAAGGGAATGTATGTAAGATCCCCCATACAGGTAAAGGGCTGTCAGGGAGTGTATTCATCACATTCTCATTGCTGTGAACAAGATACCTGAGCAAAGCAACTTAAGGAAGGAAAGGGTTCAGTTTGGTTTACGATGCTAGGGAGACACATTGTTGCAGCATTGCTAGGAAGGCATGGTGACAGGAGTGGGAAGCTGGCTTGTCACATTGCTGTCAGGAAGCAGAGGGAGAATAGGAAATAGGGCCTGAGATTCCCCACCCCTCCCTGTGACCCACTTCCTCTAAACAGGATCTATCTCCTAAACGTTCCACAACCTTCCCAAACATCTATCAGCTGAGGACTAAGTGTTCAAACACATGAACTTCTGGGGGACATTTCACATTCAGACAACAACAGGGAGGGAGTAGAGAGAGCAGGGAAATAAGGCAGAAATTCATATGGGAAGATCCTTCTGTGCCTCTCTGAGGGGTCTGGACCTGGTCCCGTGGGCACTGTGCAGCAATGAGGACCCTAACGGAGAGTGACATATTTAGAATTTGCATAATTAATGGATCCCTCTTGCAGCAATGATTTGGGAGCAGACAAGGAAGCTTATTGTTCCTTGCAGTAGTTAAGGGGGACAATAAAGACCACCTGGTAGGAAACTGCAGAAGTGAAGGAATGGGAGTGTTAGGGATGGATAAATAGATCTGGTCCTCAAATCATAAGAGGCAGGGGTTTCAAAGCTGTTCCTAGAGGGCTGGGGAGATGGCTCAGTGGTTCAAGGCGCTTGTTTGCAAAGCCTGCTGGCTCTGGTTCTATTCCCAAGTCATCCACATAAGCCAGATTAAAAAAAGAAAAAGAAAAAGAAAAAGAAAAAAAAAGGCACAGACATCTGGTGTTCATTTGCAGTGGCCAAGAGGTCTGACACACATAATTAAATAAATAGCTTTCTGTGTAAACAATAGGCAGCTATCTGCTGGATAGTGACACTACTTGCTGAAGTTAGGGGATAGAAAATAAATCCTCTTGGGTTCCTGTGGACAGGAGGGGCCTATGAGACCTCATGCATATACTCCAAAGGCAGCTGTATATCCAGAAATTAGGGTACAACTGTCCTGGCAGGAGAGGGATTTCTAAGGAGACACTTGTGCCTCTCCTGTTGGGAATCACATTATTTGAAATTCTCTAGGAATCGCATATTTGTAGAAGGAAAAGGCTGGGGCCTGGCACAAACCAGAATAGAAACTTGATTCCTAGAAACAAATTTCACACAGTTCTAGACAACTTGTCAAGCTGCCTTGCAGGAGAGACTGGAACCCAGACAACAGTGATGATGGTGGGACCATACCTTGGCCAGCACTGCCTACCTGCACATACTTCTTGCCATCTCTTGACACCTAAACCTCCCATGACCTGAAGTGGGCTGTGTGGGGTGGCACTGGTCCTCTTTATTTGTTTCTCTTCCCAATATGACCACATTGAATAAATCTCCTCTCTCTGCTTCTCACATTGCTTATTTCTTTAATTGGCCTATTGAGGACATGTGGCTAAGTCTAGCTTAAGAGGGCTCCCAGGGCCCAGACCTTTGCTTATTTGCTTCCCCAGAGCTTGAGAGTCCTCTCCACCTTGGGGATGATTTTTGGAGGCTCAGAAAAATCCTGGCTAGTATCTAAGTTACCGTAGGAACTTCCAGACAGGGGACCCCTGCTCGCTTTTTTGTTATCAGGACCCTCCAACGAGCCTGGGCATGGTTCATTAGATGAATAGATGCACGAGGTTCCTTGTCCTTTGGAAATCACAGATAGAGGAACTAATATCATCAGATCCCAGGACCTGGAGGTGATTCTGTAAATTCAGCCTATGAATTAATCAAGCTCAGAAATCTCAGCCGGGCGTGGTGGCGAACGCCTTTAATCCCAGCACTCGAGAGGCAGAGGTAGGAGGATTGCGGGGAGTTTGAGGCCACCCTGAGACGACATAGTGAATTCCAGGTCAGGCTGAGCTACAGTGAGACCCTACCTTGGAAAAATACATACATACATACATACATACATACATACATACATACATGAAAAGAAAAGAAAAGAAAAGAAAAGAAAAGAAAAGAAAAGAAAAGAAAAGAAAAAAGAAATCTCATCATTCCATGCTTCCCAGAGATCCTGGGTCAGCCCTTCCTACTGCATCATTCAGATCACCCATTCAGAAGAGTGATTCTGAAAACCTCATGGGAATTACAATCCTCTGGGATAACTTCTTAAAAATACAGATCCCCAGGACCCATGGATGGATATTTTTATTTAGTGGGTCTGGGTTGGACCCCAGGAATCTGCTCTTGAAATCAGCTCCTGAAGTGGTTCTGATGCCGACGCAATGTGCACGGTATTTTGCGAACAGCCATTTGCATTGGGCCTTCCCAAGTTAACTGTCCAGATGTGTTCTCTTTCCTTCACTGTGCTCTGGCTCCCCGGAAGCTGCCATCTATGGCCACTGTGCTTTGGGCTTCTTTATTAGCTTTGGTTTCTATGTGGGCCCCAAGCACTGAGAGAGCGCAACGGAAAGTAAGAAGCAGGAGGGAGGACATAGAGGGTGGGATGGATCCTCTAGCTCCGCCCACAAGCTGCCTTTTGAGGGTGGCAGCATCCAATCCATAGCCCCTCTCTTGGGCTCCACCTCACCAAGTTCTTCCCCAGCTCCCTTCCTTTAGGTTTGGGAGAAAGAACCGCTTTCCATGCCCATAAATGGCTGCGCGTTTCCCTGTCTTTAATCTCCTTTAGCCTGTGCCGTCTTCTCTCCACAACACTCTCAATTACCTTTTTGAGTGTGCCCTGTGCTTCCTGCCAAGACAGGAAAACAAAAACATTGCTTGGAAAGGGTCGATAATTCCAGGCTTGGTGCAGCTCAGTTCAATTCAATTCAGCAAACATTGACTGAGCCAGGTCCTCTCTGTCAGGCTCTGTGCCAGGAACTGGGGACAGAGAAAACATAGGCACAGAACCCGCCTGCAGGCGCCCAGTCACAGCTTCTGGGAGGTTGGATGGTGAGTGCAAGGAGAAGATGAAGGGGCACTCAGGGGAATGGCACAAATGCCAGGGTAGCTCTAACACTGCCCAGGGTGGCAGGCAGCAGAGGCTTCCCAGACATGGTGACACAAAATATGGGTGGGTGGAGAAAGGAGGACAGATAATAGTTGGGGCAGAACCAGTTTGATGGCATGTCCGTACATAAAGGCAAGCTGGCCATGCCAACTCTGTGGACAGGAAAGAGTGCAGCTGGGGCTTGAGCCACAGTGATCCCCTGGACAAGCCCTGGTCAGGGTGCCCCTACCTCTGAGTAATTTATGTCACCTGGGTGCCTCCCACTCTTTTCCAATTGCTGTAACTGGGTTTCTTTCCTCCTCAAGCAGTCCTAGACTCATGGATTCATCAGTCTTCTCAGGCCCCATACTTCTCATCAGAGTGATTTCTGGGAGAGAACAGGGAGGTTTCGAGTCAAGGGTCTGGGAACCCTGAGGAGAGAAGGGAGGAAGAAAAGTTCTGAAATGTGCCATTGACCTTCCATTTGGGATTCCTGCTTCTGATTCCTTTTATTTTCTTCCTTTTCTTTTCTTTTCTTCCATTTCTTTTCTTTTCTTTTTGGTTGTGCTGGGAATCAAACCCAGGTCTTATGCATATTAAGCAAGCACTCTATTACTGAGCAAAACCCCAATTCCCCCCCCCCCCCAAAAAAAAGTAATTTGAGGGCTGGAGAAATGGATTAGCAGTTAAGACATTTGCCTGCAAGCCAAAGGATCCCAGTTTGACTCTCCAGGATGCACAAGGGAGCCCATGCATCTGGAGTTCGTCTGCAGTGGCTGGAGCCCTGGCATGCCCATTCTCTCTCTCTCAAATTAATTAAATAAATAAATTTTTAAAAAGGTAATTTGAGACAGTTTACTATTCATTACTCACAATGGCCTTGAACTCACTCTGTAGCCCAAGGCAGATCTTCCCACTTTCAATCATCCTGCCAGAGCCTCTTGTGTCACTGGGGTCTTTCCTCTTATTTCCGTTTCCTTTTTTGCTCACTTGCTATGATCACCAGCTTATATAGCCTGCTCAGCTGCTAGACCCTCAGACGTCTGGCTCTGACCTATTTGTCCATTTTTCTCCAGGAGCCAGCACTGCACCCAAGGCAGAGTGGGACAGTGAAATATGTTCGTTAGACCAAATTAAAAGGACTCTTGCTGCAGTAGCAGTAGAGTAACAGGGATATTGTGATTTTTTTTGTTTGAATAAGGTGGAGACAATAGTTCAGGTCACAGAAGGGACTTGTGTCATTTGTGGCACAGCCTGTAAATGGCCATGCAGGATGGGGACTTGGAGCATAGCACACCTGCTGACTGCAAGGGCTCCACACGCAGCTGGATGGCTTGTCATTCCTATGGGCACAGCGCAGGGCGGCTAGGCTCGCTGACCCATGCTGTTTCAACAGGAAAATGCAATGCGTGCACTCCTTGCTGGTTGATTGCTCCTCATCAGGAACTGTGTGGAGCACATTCCCATCAACTCAGCGGGTAAAGTGCTTGCTGTGCAAACATGCAGAGCTGAGTTCAACCCCAAAAACCTACATCTAAAAGGCCAGGCATAGGGCCGTGCGCCTGTAATCCCAGTGTTGGAGAGGCAGAGACAGGCCTCGCGCAACACTGCTGACTGATTTCAAGGGATATGTGTGAACATGACCTGACTTTACAGTTTGGGATCCAGAGATTTGAAGAAATGCGTGTATGATCATACCAAGAGGAGGCAAAACTTAAGATTCAAACTGTGACTCCCGGGCTTGGCCACCACGCTTTCCTCTGGGAACTTGGTCACCAACTTTCGATTTAAGGAAAAACTGGACAGTTTGCATCAAACACAAGTCTTTTATGCCCTCTACTGTTCAGTTCAAACATTGCAAGTGGTCTGCTTTGAAAAGCGAATGGTAAGGAAGGCAGTTAACTTTATGCTTAAAAAAATAAGCTGCGAGCTACCAAGTGCATCCACAAAGGTCCATAACATCGCAAAGAAAATGCCAGATGTGTTCCGTCCCATCACCTTGCAAGTGCTGTTTATCCTGCCCACATGATTTCAATTATTTTCCTAAGGGCTTGTTTTGGAAATGGGCAGGCACAGTCCCTCTCTAACCCCGCCCAGCACCTCCACGTGTCTGTCATCTTGAGCTCACCTTCAAATTTTCCCCCTGCCTTCTTGATTTTATATGAACCTGCTCTGTAAGTTTCTTCAATGGTTATGACAGCCGGAAGAATAAGTGAACAAAAGAAGACAACGGGGCTGAGGAAATGGCTCAGTGGATAAAGCACTTGCCACGCAACTCTGAGGACTTGAGTTCAGATCCCAAGACCCCACGTAAAATCCGGTAGCTGTGTCAGGCTTCTTTACTCTTAGTGGGCTTTAGTGAGAAGGGAATTGGAGATCAACAATTTTTCTGGAAGCTTGTGAACCAAGTGATGAATACTGAGCGACATTGCCTCAGAATGAGGGGGAAGGCGAGGAAGTTTTCCCCTGACCTCCACACATGTGCACTGGCACGTGGGCACACAGGAAATTTAGAAAAAGAAGGGCAATGACCAAGAGAAGGGCTGAGGGGGTAGGGAAGGGCAATGAATAGGGAAGTACTGAGTTCAGAACTACAGAATTTACTATTGAACATGGTCCCCAGGTGATCCCAGGTGATCCCAGTAAGCTGGCATCTTTTATATATATATATATACACATACATACATATATATTATTTTTCAGAGAGGGAGGCAGATAGAGATAGGAAGAATGAGAGAATGGGCACACCAGGGCCTCCAGCCACTGCAAACAAACTCCAGATGCATGTGCCACCTTGTACATCTGGCTTATGTGGGTCCTGGGGAATCAAACCATGGGTCCTTTGACTTTGTAGGCAAGTGCTTTAACCACTAAGCCATTTCTCCAGCCCTAAGCTGGCATATTTTTCAAACTAGGGTGCAGGGAAGAGGTAACAGTGCATAGAAAGGTAAGTGGAGAGCTTTGGGGATATTGTTGCTTGCACAGGCGGCTCACCTTGTAAAACTGCATGGAGCGGCACATAGCTGGGCACTTAGGATTTTCATGTTATTCTTTTTTTTGTTTTGTTTTTTGTTTTTTGATTTTTTGAGGTAGAGTCTCGCTCTAGTCCAGGCTGACCTGGAAGTCATTGTGTAGTCTCAGCGTGGCCTTGAACTCATGGCAGTCCTCCTACCTCTGCCTCCTGAGTGCTGGGATTAAAGGCGTGCGCCACCACGCCCAGCTGTTATTCTTTAATAAATAATTTATTTAAGTTTGAAAGGAGCAATAGAGCCTTAAGCCTATTCCAAGGGTAGGGGTTCCTTGTTGAAGTTCTTTAAAGTAGTTTTCCCCATTTGCCATCTCAAAGTTCAGTTTCCTCACTCATGCTAGGCAAATAAGTACTCTGTCACTGGGCTACCCCTCCCGTCCAAGAGAGTCTAGTCTCTCTCTCTCTGTGTGTGTACAGTACAGTTGTATTGTGTGAGGGCATGTGCATGTGTGTAGAGGCCAGGGGACAGCCTCTAGTATCATTACTTGGGAGCCACCCACTTTTTAAATTTTTTTATTATTATTTTATTTATTTTTGGAGAGAGACACAGAGAGAGATAGACAGAGATGGGCGCACAAGCAGTCTCAGCTGCTGTGAACGAAATCCAGATGCATGCGCCCCCTTGTGGCCAAGTGCGGCATTGCGCCCTTGCATCACTTTGCATCTGGCTAAACGTGGGACCTGGAGGTTGGAACCGCCGGAGATTGGAACCAGCATTCTTAGGCTTAGCAGGCAGGCGCCATAACCGCTAAGCCATCTCTTCAGCCCCACTTTTTTTTTAAACACAGACTCTCCCATTGGCTTGAAATTCAGTGTGTCGGCTAGACTGGCTGAGTAGTGAGCCCCAGGGATCTGCTTGTCTTTGCATCCTTAGTGCTGGGATTACAAAACAGACCTGATTAAAAACAAAACAAAACAAAAAATGGGGCTGGAGAGATGGCTTAGCAGTTAAGGTGCTTGCCTGCAAAGCCTTAGGACCCAAGTGTGTCTCTTCAGATCTCACCTAAGCCAGATGCGCAAGGTGATGCAAGCGTGTAAGGTCGCACATGCACACCAGGTGGCACGCACGTCTGGAGTTCAATTTCAGTAGCTTGAGGCTCTGGTGTGTCATATTTAAAAAAGGCCAGTCTGTTGGGCTAGGCTCAAAAACCAAAAACAAACAAAAATTCCAGGGGTTCTAGAATCAAACTCAGGTCCTCATGTTTGTAATGCTAGCATTTTAACCACTGAGTTATTTCTTCAACCTCTGAAATCTACTTTTGGTCTCCTTCCACTATTGATCTCCTGTGATCAGCACCTCTCTCTCTCTTTCTTGATATACTCCCGCTTTTTAACTTCTAGAGACACTGCCTCCACTCCCCTTTGCAGGTGTTCTGAATGTGCTATGCTTGGGCCTGCTCTGAAAGTTCTCCCAGGATGACCTCATCCCCTCTCCTGGCTAACGCCATGCTGATGACTCATCACGACTATCTCAACCCATCCTTACTGGGGACCATCTGTCCAGCGGTCTCTTTGACACTTCTGTTGAAACATCTCAGCCGCAACACCACTCAGTACACTGCACTCCTCATTTCCCCCACTAGCTCCAGAAATGTATTTCTTCTGTATTCCTATGTCAGTGGGTGGCCACACTGTCTCCCTGGACCTGGCCTAGCGTCCTGTGCTTGCCGTCCCTTGCCGTTTCATCTTGGAGTATACATCTGTACCACTTTTACTCTGCTTGTCCACGAGTCTTGCTTTGAATGAGGAAACGACTACATGGAAGGCCTGGTGGCACTGCTGTGAGGGCCTCTGTCTCCCTCTGCGCTCCTGCCATCCATGGTGAGAACAGGAGGTTGGAGATGCCCAGGGGGCTGTTGTAGTTTCAGCCTGGATCTCTGAATGGGAAACACACACAGCAGACCTGTACTTGACCCAAATCAAGTCCAGCTGAGCAAGCTTGAGCCTGCGGGGGGTGAGGGTGTCCACAGACCCATGAGTGGCACACAGTTGTTGGTTACAAATACAGTAAGCTGCTAAAACGCATGCACATTTCCACTCTTTGCTTTCCTCATGTTGTCCGTTTGGCTTTCCATGTTTGTCCTGATTTGCTTAATTGTCTCATTTCCCAGTGCTACTGCCCTAGCGCAGGCTTTACCATGCTTTGTTTGGACTCTTAACTCTCCTTCATTGGGCTAGAGAGATAGCTTAGTGGTTAAGGTATTTGCCTCAGAAGCCTAAGGACCTTAGTTTGATTCCCCAGAAACCATGTAAGCCAGATGTACAAGGGGATGCATGCATCTGGAGTTGTTTGCAGTGGCTAGAGGCCCTGGCACACCCATTCTCTTCCTCTTTCTTTCTAAGTAAATAAATAAAAACTACAAAGTCTTCTTGTGTTGTTAGTCCTCATCTTCCACCTTGTTTGAGTCAGTGTCTCATGAGTGCCAGGCTAGCTGGCCTGACCTGCGACCTTCGGGATTCTTATGTCTCTGCTCCCCAGTGCTGCTGGGATTACAGACACGGGTGTTACTTGTGCCCAATTTTATGTGGGTTCTGGGTGATCTGAACTCTGGACACCAGACTCATGTAGCAGGTGCTTTTAATCAACGAACCATCTCGCCAGCCTCACCCATCCCTTCAGTAGGCACCCCAAAGGCTTGCAACCCCCCTTAGAGAAATGTCCACACCTGCATCTTAGGAAGCCCCCAAAGCTTGTTCCTTTCTCACACTTCTATTCCACATCCTGACCTCTGGAACCTCTTTCAGTTCATTGGCAGCATTGTGCTCATCTTGCTCTGGGCCCTCTGGGATGCCTTTCCCTCTGCCTGGAATGTGATCCCACTCCCCTTGCCAGACATTTTCTGTCTCATGCTTCTTATCCCTCAGGTGTGAACTGAGCAACAATTCCCCCAGGGAATTCCCTACTGCTTCTTACTGGTCTAGGTGAGACTCATTTTTCTATTTGTTTCCACAGCATCCTGGGCTTTCCCCATTGAAATAGTTATCAAACTATTTCTCAACTCTAATATGCTTGTCTTCATCCCATCAGACTCCCACCAAGCAGAACTATGTCTTAGTTCCTTGATCCTTGTATTCCCAGCACTTAAACAGGGGCTGGGACAATCGTCGCAGCTTAAGAACTACTTGTTGAATGAACATTGTGTGGAAATCATAGGAGCCGGTTAAATACTTCCAAGAAGCAAATGAAAAATCAAAGAAGGAGCCGGGCGTGGTGGCGCACGCCGTTAATCCCAGCACTCAGGAGGCAGAGGTAGGAGGATCGCCGAGAGTTCGAGGCCACCCTGAGACTACGTAGTTAATTCCAGGTCAGCCTGGGCCAGAGAGAGACCCTACCTTGAAAAACAAAAAAAAAAAAACAAAAACAAAACAAAACAAAACAAAACAAAAAAATCAAAGAAGGGATTTACAGAGGGTCTAGTCATTCTTTCATTATACAGATGGAGAAACTGAGGCTCAGAGAAGGTCTGGAGACTGTAGGCCTGGAGCCTGTCCATGGCAGATCTAGAATTAGGGAGTTCTAGGGATTGTGTGGGCTTTGTTTGCTCTCTGACTTGTTTAAGAATAAAAGATGATTATCTACCATGTGGGAGGCCCTAGATACAATCTCTCCCTGGTACTAAAAGGGGGGGGGGGTGGTGGGGAGGAGTCTTACTGTCTTGTTTTGCAAAGTGGGGTCTGAAGAGCCACAACATCAGCAGTGTGTGGTAGCTCATTAAATTCTTGGGTTCTGCCCTTAACCCCTGAACCAGCTGAATCAGAGTCTTCATTTTAACAATATCTCTGGGAGCTTGTAGATCAAATAAAGATGAGATGCTCTGGTTTTAGTGAGCAGGAGGACAGCTGGGATAACTAGGCTGGCTTTACAATCCTTTTGATGAAAACTGAAAAACAAAAAAAACCAAAAAACTGGCCAAGATCATGTGGCATTCAGTACATGCTATAGACAGAAGGCTAAAAGTGTGAGCCCCTTACCTCCAAACTTCCACAGTGTGGAAGTCCAGGGCTGAGACTGATGGAGGATGGATGTTCAACTTTATTTTGATTTATTTATTTACTAGAGACAGACAGAGGGAAAGAGAGAGAGAGAGTGAGAATGGGCACATGCCAGGGCCTCTAGCCACTGCAAACAAACTCCAGATGTGTGTGCCCCCTTGTGCATCTGGCTTACCTGGAACCTGGAGAATCAAACCGGGGTCCTCAGGCTTCGGAGGCATGTGCCTTAACCACTAAGCCATCTCTCCAGCCTGGAAGTTCAACTTTAGATAAGCTGACTTAGATGGTGAAAGAACCTTGAATATGGTGAAACCCCCAGAAGCCCAGCTGAAAGAATATTCCTTCTGCCTGATGCTTTACATTTCCAACCAGCTCCCAACCTTGTAGCTCTTCAAGTGAAATGATTTCAGAACGGTATTTACTTATGCAGACAATGCTGCCGGCTTGGCTGCTTGAGATGGTGGTGAGAGTGGTGGACTTATACTAGCGACACTGGAAGCTGGCGTAGCCTGTTTGGCAAATGCTACCATATGTAGCAACAGCTATAAAGTCATTTATGTCCTTGGACAGAGTCATGGCACTAACAGGAGGGAATCTAGAAAGATCATTTCACAGAAGTGAAAAGTTACACATATGGAGATATTTATTATAGCTAAAATGTGGAAAATATGAAAGGGAATCACTGAACAGATTATGGTATGATATCTTCGTGAAGACCACCCCAAGTCACTTAGAACAATCTGTCCCACGTCCCCTGCTTGGAGCACAGTACTGGAGGAGAACATGCTCCCTGTCATGACTGCATGACCTTGGACAAGCTTGTTTAACTGCCCTATGCCTTCATTTCCTCATCTGGAAAATAGAGATAATAACAATATCTACTTCACAGGATTGTTGGATGACTAAATGACTAATTAAGTTCATTAAAGGGCTCGAAACAGTGCCTCTCCATAGATTTATATCATTATTTTTGTTAACATTCAGATGGTACAGCTGGAGACTGCCACACTACCCGACACCAGAATGCTTTTCTTTCCTCAGAGCCTGATATAACCTGTGGTAAATCGAAGCCCCTCAAAGATAGTCCCCCGTCTTCCTTGAAGTTGGCCAGGTTTTCCAGACTAAGAAAAGAAAACAAACGAGTGGGGCTGGAGAGATGGCTTTGCGGTTAAGGCGCATGCCTGCGAAGCCTAAGGACCCCGGTTCAATTCTCCTGGTCCCATGTTAGCCAGATACACAAGGGGGCTCGTGTCTGGAGTTCGTTTGCAGTGGCTGGAGGCCCTGGCATGCCCATTCTCCCTTTCCATCTCTCTATCTCTAATAAATAAATAAAAATAAAATCTTAAAAAAAATGTTTAAAAAAATAAACAAAGCAAACAAGTGTACTCAACTGGTCTGTAGAGTGCATTCATTATGCCTTTTGTGGTTGTTAACTCATCTTTGAAACAGAAGATCTGGGACCTTCATGAATATGCCCCGCCCCACCACTGAATTTTGCCCATGTGCAGTAAGTCCTGGACTTGCAGCCCTGTAATATACATATGGATGTATATACACATGTTCACACATATGCAGCTTCCTTTTGTCCAACGCTAACAGCCATCATTCAGTAAAAGCCTGGTATATGCCAGTTGTTTGCTGCCATGATCTCACAAATAGCAATCTTAAAATTCACGCTGACATGGGTACCATTATTCCTATCTCACAGCCTCTGAAGTTCAGATACTTAGGGAGTTTGCTTGAGGTCCCCCCACAGAAAGCTGAGGTAGGTATATGTGTGTGTGTGTGTGTGTGTGTGTGTGTAGGTGTGTAGAGTATGTGTGGTATGGTATATTGTCTAGCATATGCACATGTGTGTGCAGATGTATGCACCATGCGTGTACATGCAGAAGGTGGGGGAGATCTTCAGAGGCCCTTCTCCGTTGCTCCTCCACATATTTCTACGAGACACAGTCTCTTCCTCAGTCTGGAGCTGCTGTTTTTCAGTCAGCGAGCCTCAGCAATGCTCCAGCCCCTCCCCCATCTGATTACAGCCATGTGACCATGTCAGCCTTTTCTATAGTCTCAGTCCTCCCAGTCCCTTCTGCTTAAGTGGCAAGTGCTTTAACCACTGAGCCATCTCCCTAGCCCTAAAGCTCAGATTTTTTTTTTTTCAGGTAGGGTCTCAGTCTAGCCCAGGCTGTCCTGGAATTCACTATGTAGTCCCTGGGTGGCCTCGAACACATGGTGATCCTCCTACCTCCACCTCCCAAGTTCTGGGATTAAAGGTGTGTACCACCCCACCTGGCAGATAAAGCTGAGATTTTTAACCCAATTTTGTCTAATGCCAAGCCTACACTTGGACTAATAACCCTAAACTGCCTCCTTATGTAGGGATATAAGCAAAATATTTCTAATAAATGCAAACTGTGATGATTTGAATACAAATGTCCTCCCTAACCTCAAATGTTTGTGCTTCAGCTTCCTGCTTAGTCCCCAGCTGGTGGAGCCTTGGGGAAGTAGAGCCCTGCTGGAGGAGGCGTGTCACTGGGCGCGGCAGGTCTTGAGTCTAACCCATTGGATGTTGAGGGCTAGCTTGCTCCTCCTGCTTGCTCTCTGCGGCTTATCTGTGGCTCTCATCCCTGCCACGATCAAACTTCCCCTTGAAACTGTAACCCTTTTCTCCATAAACTACTTCAGTTTGGGGGTTTGTCTCTGCAGTGAGCAGGTAACTGCTACGGTAACCAAAAAATAAAAAATAAAACACTAAATTCAGCCCCACAATACTATGTGTGCAGGTAGACAAAGCCTTGAGAACATCTTCTGAGCAAGAGTGAAAGACTTATGCATTTTGCTTTTTAAAACATTTCCTTTGGTGACAGTCATTATTTGGCTCCCACAAATTTGATTTTACCCAGTTATTCTCTACTGACAAAAATTCTGTTCTTTAAGCTCATTCGTTCTCAGCCCTTGGTTGCAAATGGAAATCATCTTTATGGACTTTTTATTTTATTTTAAAAATAAAGTTCTTTTAAAAAATTTTACTTTTGATCTGCTGAGACAGAGTCTCACGTAGCCCAAGCTGGTTCCCATCTTCACGTGTAGCTAGGGATGACTCTGAACTCCTACTTCTCCTGCCTCTATCTCCCAAAACACCTATGTGAGGGCTGGGAAGATGGTTCAGTGGTTAAAGGTGCTTACAGTAATCCTGTCAGCCTGACTTCAATTCTCCAGCACTCATGTAAAGCCAGACACAAAGTGGCACATGCATCTGTAATCCCTATGGACCCATGGCAAAGAGAGACAGAGCCAGGAGAACTCAGAAGCTCGCTGGCCAGTCAGACTGGCACATTCAGTAGCATCAAGCAAATAAAAACAAATATAAAACCCAGGAAGACCTTGTCTCAAGCAAGATGAAAGGGGAGGACAAATACCCGAGGTTGTTCTCAAACCTCCACACGCGCAGAATAAAGAAACAGGAAGTCCATGAATACTGAAAAGAAGGGAACAAGACTATTGTTCACAGATAGCACGTTTTAAACATATTGCGAACACCTGAAATAATCATTAGCTAAGTACATTTAGCAAAGGGAGCTAAACCCTAGATCACAGACAAGACTCATTGGTATCCAAGTAGCCAGCAACTAAAACACATAAGTTTGAAAATACCTGTGATGGTTAATCTCTGGTTGTTAACTTGACAGGATCTCTGGGAATATTTGTGAGGGATTTTTCTATATTACTATTTTCTATATTTTCTACATCCTAACTATGAGCAGCACTATGCCATGGAATGAATATAAAGGAGGAAGATAGATGAGCACCATTGTTTATCACTCTTTGCTTCACTGTGGCCTGAAGGTGTCTAGGTGCCTGAAGCTCCTGTCGTCATGTCTTCCCCTCCACGAGGGATTGTAACCTTGAACTGTAAGCTGAAATAAACCTTTCCTTCTTTAAGTTGCTTCTCGTCAGGCAATGAGAAGGCAACAAATATAGTACCATTTATACAGTAATGACAAACCCACAAAATATTATGAAACTATAGTGACTGAAAGAAATAGAGTTGAGTATCCAGCAATAGTCCCACTCATATAAAGACAATTGATTTAGGAACATGGTCTAAATCTATAGTAAGTCACTGGAAAAATTTATCATTAAAATTTCATTAAATGGTGTGGTATTGGGCCAATTGAATATTAAGAAAGAAAAAAAAAGAAAGAAAGAAGAAAGGAAGAAAGAAAGGGAGGAATTACATACTTCCCATCATATACAGAATACATAATGGACCATAGGGATAAACATGAAAGAGAAACTGATAATAAAGATTCTAAAAGGAAATATGGCAGAATATCTTCAAGTTCTTGGAGTAAGCAGCTGAATTTTTGTTTGAGAAAGGGTTTTACTCTATAGCCCATGTTGTCCTGAAACTCTCTCTATATAATTCAGATTGCCTTTGAATTCATTACATTCCTCTTGTCTCAGTTTCCTGGGTTCTGGGATTGCAGGACTGGAGCCACCATGCCTACCTGGATTTTTTTTTTTTTTTTTTCTGAGGTAGGGTTTCACTCTAGCTCAGGCTGACCTGGAATTCACTATATAGTCTCAGGGTGGCCTTGAATTCACAGGGATCCTCCTACTTCTGCCTCCCAAGTGCTGGGATTAAAAGTGTGTGCCACCATGCCCAATTTAGCTGGATTTTTAAAATTGAGTTTTTGAGAGTTAGGGTCTTGTGTACATCAGGCTGGCCTTGAAATTGCTATGTAGCAGAGGATGACCTTGAATTTCTGATCTTCCTGCTTCTAACGCAGACTAGAAGCAAGACAGCTTTCTTTGAAAGGTAATCAGTTTAGGAGCATGGGCTCAAAGGAACATGGATACCACCTGTCCTGGTGAATACCCTTCATTTACATTTGGACTTGGCAATGAGGCTCATCCTAACTGGATGCCTAATTTATGTAACTAAACTTGTGTCCACTGAGATTCTCCTGTTTCCCCCACCCCGGCCGGGAGGGAGGAAGTCCTTGTGCCTTGGGAGCTTTCCTGCTTCATTCCCCATCTTACTTTGACTCTTCTCAAAATAAATCTTTCACAATTTACTCCTTTCTGTGTCTGTGTTTCTCATTTATTTGGTAAGTGTGGATAGTAACTCAAGACTTGAGAGCCACTGGCTCAAGTTTTTCTAAAAAAATTATTTATTTATTTATTTATTTACTTGTGAGAAAGAGGAAATAGAGAAAGAGGGAGGGAGAGAGAATGGGCATGCCAGGGTCTCTAGCCATTGCAAATGAACTCCAGATGCATGCACCACCTTCTGCATCTGGCTTACATGGGTCCTGGGGAATTGAACCGGGGTCTTTGGCTTTGTAGGCAAATGCATTAACCACTAAGCTATCTCTCCAGCCCCTGGTTCAGAGGTTTTAAGCTCACCCAGAGCCCAGTTCTCTCCTGTAATACTTCCACCTCTCGAGACCTGGGATTACAGGTGTGTATCACCATGACCAGCTTATGCAGTACTGGAGAATAAACCCAGGGCTTCATGCATGTTTGGCAAGCATCCTACCAACTGAACTACATCCCTGACCTCACAAAGATTTTGGAGAGAGACACAGAGAGACACAGAGAGATAGGGAGAGGAAGACAAATAGAGATGGGCACGCCAGCAGCCTCTCAGCTACTGTGAATGAAATCCAGATGCGTGCTCTCCCTTGTGGGCAAGTGCAGCATTGCGCCCTTGCATCACTGCATCTGGCTAAACACGGGACCTGGAGATTGGAACCGCTGGAGATTGGAACCAGCATTCTTAGGCTTGGGAGGCAGGCACCTTAACCACTAAGCCATCTCTCCAGCCCTCACAAAGATTTTTAAAAGAAGATACAAAGAAGTACAAACTAAGAGAAAAGCTTGTTATACTGGACTTCATTAAAATGAGTAACTTCGAATCACTAGAAAGCATCCCTATGAGAGCTTAGCAGGAAAGCCACAGCCTTAGTAGAGAACATTAGAAATACGCATATCTCTGACAAAGGATTGGTATGTACCATGTATCAATAAGATAAAGCCTAACCCAGAAACAAAATAGGCTAAAGACTAAAGATTACCACACCAAAGAGGATATCCAAATGATCAATCAGAGTATGCAAATGCTATCCTTAGTTAGGATTAGGCAAATTAAAACCACATAATAACTCTCTTCCATCATTTGCTGTAATTAAAAATGGTAACATCTGGGGCTGCAAAGAGAGAGAGAAACTGCAATTCTCATACATTGATGATGAGTCCAGCCACTTTGGAAAGCTCTTTCCACAGTACTTATTAAAGTCAAGTACATCTTATGTCTAAGCAATGCATGTCAGCACAGACACAAGACAAGGGGGCTCTGTTATTCATCAGCATACACATATACAAACCTTCTTAGCAGCATCATTTACAAGAGCCAAAGTGGACATGACCCAAATGTCCATCAACCGTTGAGTTAAAAGCTGACATTCTGGGCTGGAGAGATGGCTTAGTGGTTAAGTGCTTGCCTGTGATGCCTAAGGACCCCAGTTTGAGACTCAATTCCCCAGTACCCACGTGAGCCAGATGCACATGGTGGTGCCTGGTCTGGAGGTTGGTTGCAGTGGCTAGAGGCCCTGGCGTGCCCATTCTCTCTCTCTCACTTTCTCTGTCTTTAGTAAGTAAATAAAAATAAAAGGACCAAGTACACACACACACAAAAGCTGACATTCTTCCATGGCCTGCTACTATCAGTGGGAAAGGCTGTGCTACTGCTATACTCAACACTGGGGATGGATTTCACAGCAGTTTCATAAAAGAAATCGTACATGAGGAGCTGTAGAAATGGTTTAGCAGTTAAGACACCTGCCTGCAAAGCCTAAGAATGCTTGTACAAATCTCCAGGTAGGTCCTATGTTTAGCCAGACGCAAAAGTGATGCAAGTGTGCAATGTTGCATATGTGCGCAAGGGGGTGCTTGTGTCTGGAGTTCGTTCACAGTGCCCGAAAAGGCCCTGGTGTGCCCATTCTCTTTCTGTCTCTTCCTCTCTCTCTGTCTCTCTTTCACATTAAAAAAAGAAGAAGAAAAAGAAAAATAAATCAGACACAAAAGAGCACAGAGTTTTGGTTTCATTCACATGAGCCTCAAAAACAGACTGAATAAACATGGACCAGTTCAGCACTTACTGCTCTCCTACTTCTTCCATGCTGGTGTGGTGATGTGTTACTGGTGTCCTGTTCCTGCCATGCTTTCCCTGCCATATTGGACTCTACCTTTTGGAACTGTAAGCGAAAATAAACTCTTTCCCTAAGCAGCTTCTGGCCTGGTATTTTGTCTCAGCAGTGAGAGGTCATTGACTGGGAAAGGAATCTTCTGGAAGGTTGAATCAGGTTTATTCTTTTATTTATTTTTAAAAATTATTTATTTATTTGAGAAAAGTGTGTGTGTGTGTGTGTGTGTGTGAGAGAGAGAGAGAGAGAAAATGGGCATGTCAGGGCCTCCAGCCACTGCAAACTCCAGACACCTGCGCCCCCTTGTGCATCTGGCTTATGTGGGTCCTGGGGAATCGAACCGAGGTCCCTTGGCTTTGTTGGCAAATGCCTTAACTGCTAAGCCATCTCTCCAGCCCCTATTCTTTTATTTTTCTATTCTACTATTTTCTCTTCTTTCTGTTATTTATATTTTATTTATTTATTTATTTTGGTTTTTCATTTTTCGGTTTTTCAAGGTAGGGTCTCACTCTAGCCCAGGCTGACCTGGAATTCACTATGTAATCTCAGGGTAGCCTCGAACTCATGGCGATCCTCCTACCTTTGCCTCCCGAATGCTGGGATTAAAGACGTGTACCACCACGCCCGGCTTTATATTTAATTTTAGAGGCAGCGTCTCACTGTGTAGTCCAGGCTGGATTTGTATTAGTCAGGGTTCTCTAGAGGAACATAATAGAGAGATTGAAAGCATTTGCAAAGGGATTTATGAAATTAATTTATAAGATACAGGCTGGGTGTCCAACAGTGGCCATCTACGACTGGAGTCTATGAACCTGGTGGTGCTTAGTCCACAAGGCTGAATCTTCAGCAGTCCCAATCTGGTGTGAGAGGCCTAAAGGACTTCTGGAGAGCCACTGGTCTTCAGTACATGTCGGAAGGCAGAGAATGTGGGTTCAGGTGTCAGTGAAAGAGGGTGGTAACAGTGATGCACTCACAGCAATGAGCAAAGGCAACCTGGAGGAAAAAAAAGCCATTTTTTTTCTTGGAACCTCTTTATATATATAGGCTGCCTTTAGAAAGTGCTGCTCACTGCGGGGGAAGTACCTTTTCCCTGGAAATGCCCTCACAGACCTGCCCAGGAGGTATGTCTCTTATTTGATTCCTGATCCAATCATATTGACAATAGAGATTGACCATCTCAGGGCTCAAACTTGAGATCCTTCAGCCTCAGCCTTCAGAGTGCTTGGCTTTCAGGTGTTCATCATTATGCCTGACCCTGGATATCTTCTTTATTTTGACATGGATGGTGATTTTAAGATGTATACAGTGTGAATATTCACTGAGTTATGCTCTCAATATTGGTGCACTAGAGAAATAGATGATAGATAGATGATAGATAGATGATAGATAGATAGATAGATAGATAGATAGATAGATAGATAGATAGATATTGTATATGTTAGGCTTTAAAAAGTCAAAACTGGGAGTGTGTGCTTGTAACACTTTTCCCTTTCCTTCTCTTTCTCCCCCTCTTTTCTCTTTACCTCTTTCTTGTGTCTCCACAGTGTATCTGAAAAGATTCGCTGTCCATATTTTGACATCTTTTCATGTTGTCTTTACTAACACTGGTGCTCTTCTCCAGCCTTGGCTTTCCTTAAGTAATTCTTGGCTCCTCTCTTCTTTGACTTTAGGGATGTGTTAAGCTTACAATGACTGTAGATAGTCTTCGGGAGCTGCCTCTCATCACTGTGGGGAGGACAGGCTCGGTAGTCCTCATATTTGCTCTGCAGATTCCTGATCCTCCACCCTAAGTGCCCTTGTGTCTGTATTCTGTGCCTCTGCCTGGAAGAGATGCTGTTTGTCAGGACAGGCATTGGATGGGAAGGGCAGACAGCACCAGCATCACCCAGCACTTATTAGCTATGCAGAGCCCCACCCAGATCGACTAAATCAGAAAGTTTGGGAAGGCCAACAATCTGCTTTCACCTGCCCTCTCGGTTCTCAGGAGCTCTAGACTGAGAGCCACTGTACCACCAAATGCCCCAGTTGACTGCTGGAGCAAGCAGGCTTCCTCTTCTTTGATTCTTCTTCACTGAAGGACGTTACTAGCTGAGGTCTTCATCTTTGCTTCTTCTTCAACCCAGCCTCATCTAGCTATTTGATCCCCACTCAGCACTTCCTCACAGTTTCTAGTGGGTGGGTAGCGTTCTTTCTTTTAATTTAATATAACTGAGGCTGGCTTGTAACTCATGAGCCTCCCGAATGCTGGGTTTATAGGTGTGTATCACCACACCCAGCCTTCTGATAGATATCCCTAAAAGTTTTAACTATAAAATAGACAGCAGGGCTTAGTGGTTGAGGTGCTTGCCTGCAGAACCAAAGGACCCAGGTTCAATTCCTCAGGACCCACATAACCCAGATGCACAAGGTGACACGCACATCTGGAGTTGGTTTGCAGTGGCTGGAGGCCCTAGTGCGCCCATTTTCTCCCTCTCTCTGCCTCTTTCAAATAAGTAAATAAAAATAAAATATTTATAAAAAGTATACAACATAAGCCGGGTGTGGTGGCGCACGCCTTTAATCCCAGCACTCGGGAGGCAGAGGTAGGAGGATCGCCGAGAGTTCGAGGCCACCCTGAGACTACATAGTTAATTCCAGGTCAACCTGGACCAGAGTGAGACCCTACCTCGCAAAACCAAAAAAAAAAAAAAAAGTATACAACATAAAGCTTGCTATCTTAACCATTTTTAAATGTACAGGTTAATAGTGTTCAGTTCATTCACATTATAATATGGAAATCTCTAGAACTCATCACCTTCCAGAACTGAAAATCCTCATTTAGTTATTTTTGTTTTTTGAAACAGGGAGTTGCTATGTAGTACAGGCTAGCCTTGAACTAGCAATCCTCTTACCTTAGCCTCCTGAGTGCTAGGATTATGTGTGTGCACCACTGTGCTGGGCTTTAATTCACACATGTGTGCACATGTGTGTGTGTGCAGATGCACATGTGCCATGGTGCACACGAGGAGGTCAGAGGACGGCTTTTGGGCATGGGTCCTCACCTTTTACTTTATTTCAAGGCAGAGTCTCTTGTTCTCCACTCTGTTCACTCGTCTAACTTCTGGAAGATTCTCCCTTCTCTGCCATAGGCATACTGGGAGTACAGACATCTGTGACAGTGTCTGGGTTTTATATAGGTTCTGGGAATCCAAAACCAGGCACTCTTGCTTACATGGCAAGTACTTAATCCACTGAACCATCTCTCCAGCCCCTGATACATTTTGAAAAGCACATATTTTAATTATCATATGTAATTTTGGAGGAATCTGAGTCAGTAGTACTCTGTATGATTTTTTTTGGTTTTATTGTGGTAAAAATAGATAAAATGTACCATTTTGACCATTTATAGGTTATAGTTCAGTGGCATTAAGTGCAATCACATTGTGCTGCCATCACCATTATGCACTATCCATCTTTTAATGTTTTCCCCATCCTAATGGAAATTCTAAAATTCTACCCTCATGAAGCCACGTCTATCCACATCCCCTGGCAATCACCATTCTCTTGTCACATGAATGTGACAAGTGGAAGCAGACAGTGCTTGTCCTTGTGTGTCTGGTTGATTTTACTTGGCATGATGTTTTCAGGGTGCATCCGTGTTGCAACATGTGGTAGGATTTTATTTCTTTTTAAGTCTGGATATTATCCCATTCTGTGTATATGGTATGCTTTGTTTATGCACCTGTAAAGGAACACCAGGCTGCTTCCCCATTCTGGCTATGTGAGCACTGCTGCTATGAATCTGGGTCTATAAATAAGCTTTCACATCTCTACTTTCAACTCCCTTGACTTTGGGAAATTTAGTGGAATTGTTCGGTTATATGGTAAGTCTAAACTTTAATTTTTTGAGGGACTGTTCTGCCTTTTTTTTTTTTTTTTTTTTTTTTTTTGGTTTTTCGAGGTAGGGTTTCACTCTGGTCCAGGCTGACCTGGAATTAACTACGTAGTCTCAGGGTGGCCTCAAACTCTCAGCGATCCTCCTACCTCTGCCTCCCGAGTGCTGGGATTAAAGGCGTGT
>PVKW010008549.1:0-16061 GCA_004027895.1 Orientallactaga bullata
GTCTCCTGAGTATGTTTGCAGTGGCAGGAGGTCCTGGCACGCCCGTACTCTGTCTCTCTGGAGTATGTTTGCAGTGGCAGGAGGTCCTGGCACTCCCGTACTCTGTCTCCGGAGTATGTTTGCAGTGTCAGGAGGTCCTGGCACGCCCGTACTCTGTCTCCTGAGTATGTTTGCAGTGGCAGGAGGTCCTGGCACGCCCATACTCTGTCTCTCTGGAGTATGTTTGCAGTGTCAGGAGGTCCTGGCACTCCCGTACTCTGTCTCCCGAGTATGTTTGCAGTGGCAGGAGGTCCTGGCACGCCCATACTCTGTCTCTCTGGAGTATGTTTGCAGTGGCAGGAGGTCCTGGCACGCCGTACTCTGTCTCCCGAGTATGTTTGCAGTGGCAGGAGGTCCTGGCACGCCCGTACTCTGTCTCTCTGGAGTATGTTTGCAGTGTCAGGAGGTCCTGGCACGCCCATACTCTGTCTCCTGATTATGTTTGCAGTGGCAGGAGGTCCTGGCACGCCCGTACTCTCTCTCTCTGGAGTATGTTTGCAGTGGCAGGAGGTCCTGGCACGCCCGTACTCTCTCTCTGGAGTATGTTTGCAGTGGCAGGAGGTCCTGGCACGCCCGCACTCTCTCTCTGGAGTATGTTTGCAGTGGCAGGAGGTCCTGTATGCCCATACTCTCTCTCTCTCTGTCTCACAAATAATAAAAAAAAAATTTTTTTAAAAGGAGAAGCCCTGGGCTGTTAAGGTGCTTGCCTGCAAAGTCAAAGGACCCAAGTTCAATTCTCCAGTACCCACATAAGCCAGATACACAAGGTGGCACATGTGTCTGGAGTTCATTTGCAATGGCTAGAGGCCCTGGCACACCCATTCTCTCTCTCTCTCTCTCTCTCGGCCTTTCTCTCTCTCTCTCTCAAATAAATAAAATATATTTTTTTCTACTTACATATATACAATACCATCTCCTTAAGTCCTTCCATCTCCTCCCTCCCTTAAAAATATGTATTTTAAAAAAACATTTTAGGGCTGGAGAAATGGCTTAGAGGTTAAGGTGTTTGCCTGTGAAGCCAAAGGATCCCAGTTCGATTCTCCAGGACCCACATAAGCCAGATGCACGAGGGGCACATGCATCTGGAGTTCGTTTGCAAAGGCTAGAGGCCCTGGCATGCCCATTCTCTCTGTCTGTCTGCCTCTCTTCTATCTCTCTATCTCTCAGCTTGCAAATAAATAAATAAATAAATAAATATTTTAAAAAAACATTATTTATTTATTTATTTATTTGACAGAGAAAGAGGGAGAGGAGAGAGAGAATATGGGCGCTCCAGGGCCTTCAGCCACTGCAAATGAACTCCAAATGCATAAGCCCCCTTGTGCATCAGGCTAACGTGGGTCCTGGGGAATTGAACCTGGGTCCTTTGGATTTGCAGGCAAATGCCTTAACTGCTAAGCCATCCCTCCAGCCCAAATTTAAAAAAAATTTTTTTTTTTTTTTTTTGTTTTTCAAGGTAGGGTCTCACTCTAGTCCAGGCTGACCTGGAATTCACCATGTATTCTCAGGCTGGCCTCAAACTCAGGGCGATCCTCCTACCTCTGCCTCCCGAGTGCTGGGATTAAAGGTGTGCGCCACCACGCCCGGCATATTGCCCTCTTTTTAAAAATCTTTTTTATAGCTGGGCATGGTGGCGCATGCCTTTAATCCCAGCACTCGGGAGGCAGAGGTAGGAAGAATGCAGTGAGTTCAAGGCCAGTTTGGGACTCCAGAGTAGTTCCAGGTCAGTTTGGGCTTCAGAGTCCCTACCTCAAAAAACAAAACATTCAACCTGGGCTTGATAAAGTGAAACCCTACCTTGAAAAACCCAACCAAAACAAAACATCAACCTCTGACCACCCCCTCCCACACACATGCAAGTACATCTCACCTCCCATACACATGCAAAAAAAAAAAATAATAAAAATAAAAAAGTCTGGCTTGGTGGCACACACCTTTAATCCCAGCACTCAGGAGGCAGATAGGAGGATCGCAGTGAGATAGAATCCAGTTTGAGGCTACATAGTGAATTCTAGGTCAGCCTGGGCTAGAGCGAGACCTTACTTTGAAAAAAAAAAAATAGAGCAGGATGTGGTGTCTGTAATCCTAGCACTTGGGAGGCAGGGGTAGGAGGATATCCACGTGTTCAAGACCAGCCGGGGCTACATAACAAAGGAGGCCCTGTCTCAAAAATAAGAAAAAAAAGAGTAAAATTAAAATTTAAAAATGTTAAAAAAAATTTCAGTATGATGCAGAACATTCGGAAAGCTTAAGGAATTCAGAACAAGAAAAATTAAAAGTTCTGTTGAAATACAGAACTCGGGGGGGGGGGGAGGGATGCAGATTTCCTCTGAAGGACACGATGAAACTGTCACCTGACTCCTACAGAGTGATAATGGAGCAGGGGATAGTGGGTAGTGTCTGCAAGGTGCTGAGAGAATGCAGAGTCCACCACTTCAGCATTTTTCTAGAGCAAGGTCAAAATTAAGTCATTTTCAAATGAACAAAAACAGAGAGCATTTGCACCAACAACCCTAACAAAAATAAATGAAAACTTAAAGAATGTACTTTAGACACAAAGAAAAGGAACCCAGTGGCGTAGACTGAAATGCAAGAAGAAAAGAAATTGTTAACTGCTAGGCTGAAATGAATGCATAAAACAATATAATCTCACAAAATCGGACTGGAAAAGATTAAATTTAAAGGACATTGTAACAGAGGCATTTAATTGAGGGGTGGGTAACCTGAGTAGAATTACTCTAAACTCCTTATAGTTAAGAGATTCAGGACAAACATATTTTAAAAACTGGACTTTCATAAAATAAGTACACATGTTGAAAATTTAATGTAATTACTAAAAAATAAAATAAAATAAAAAGGAAATAGAGCATACAAAGGGAGAAAAACAGATTGAGGAAAAAACCCCAACTCTACAAAATAAGAAAGGAGAGGAAAAAAGAAAAAGTAGGCTGGTCAAATAGGAATAACAATGTAAGGTGGTAGAAATAAATCCAGATATATCAGTAAATATAATAAATATAATAAATATAAATGGGCTAGATGCTGTAGCTAAAAGACAGAGATTACTCTTTAAAAATCTTTTCTTGTGAAAAATTTCAAGTATACTGACAAGTGTGAGGAATTTTTTGAAAAATACCTGTATTCCTGCTATGGAGAGCCAACCATTGTGACCCAGCTCCCATGTTTTTTTTCTTCTATGTATGTTTGACAAGGAGGCTCTTAAGAACACCTATTTTATGTGGCAACATTCTATAATGAAATGCTATTTAAATAGTAATAAGGGTCTGTTTTTGAGGGCAAGCAAATCTAGGTTTCCATTTCTAATCATGTCATTTACTTGTGTGACTATTTATTTATTCAAAGACGGTTTCTCTACTAGGTGCTGGCACAAGAGTCATTCTATTTCTGAACATTGCTTGTGTATACAAATGGTATCTGTTAGTAAAGTATTCAACACAGTGCTTGTTGCATGACAAACATGGAAAGCAGAGTAGCTTTTATTTATAATAGCTGGTTGTTACTGAAAGCATGTATCAGAGTGGCACTAAATAAGCAAACAGTAATTGCTAGTTTATTGTAATTATTTCTTACCAACTCTCACAGTGTCTAGCACTTCTCATTCACATCATGTTTATAATAATAATTACTTGCATTATTATTCAAAGTCTCCACAGACCCTGGCGTCACACAGGAAAGTGGAGAAGTTTACTCTTGTTAATTATTATTGTTAGTTAAAGCACTTGGCAAAAGCTTTCCCCGCCAAGACTGCCTTTCCTTTCCCCAGTAGCTCCAAGTCCCGCCCACTGCTCCTGGAAGCCCCGCCCCGCCCCCAAACAGCGCCTGCGTAGTGTCTCAGGGAGGGAACGCGCATGCGCATTCTCCCTCTTTGCCCCTTGGAGCCGGCACAGGCTGCCGCTTCCTGCTGCCGGAGCCTGCCAGCCGCTGCGTGCGTGCGTGCGTGCGTGCGTACGTCGCGGCGTGCGTCCGTACGTGCCGTGAACTCGCCGGGCACCTCGGCCTCGCCCTCCGCCCCTGCACCGCGTAGGCCGCCGCCCCCCGACCCGACGGGGAGAATTTAAAGGGGTCGCAGCGTCCCGCCCGCCCCGGTGACCTCCCGGGGCCTCCCCGCCGCCCGCACAGGAACATGGCGAAGGTGGAGCAGGTCCTGAGCCTCGAGCCGCAGCACGAGCTCAAGTTCCGAGGTAAGCCCCGAGGCCCCGCGGGCCCGGCTGGGCGTCCACCCCGGCCCGGCCCGGAGGGACACGGCCCGGCGCTGGGGGACCGCGGGAGCCGAGGGCGTGCGGAGCCCGGCTCTGCCCTCCCCGTCGCCCCGCCCGACGGGGACCCCGGAACTTGTAGCGAGTCTGGGGGCTCCAGTCCCCGAGTGCGAGCTCCGGCCGCCCCCCTGGCCGGGAGGGTCCTTGCCGGCCTTCCCCAGGCCTCGGCCCAGATGGCACCGCCCAGGGAGGCTGCTCCGACTGGCCAGCCACCATCTTTCCCGGTCCCGTCGCGCCGCCCACTTCCCAAGAGCCCCTGCGCTGCCACGCTAGAAGGGAAGCTCCATGCGGGCAGGCTCTGTCCGCTCGCTGCTGGATGCAAGCCCAGTGCGTAGCAGGCGCCTAATAGGAGCTGAATCCATTCCATGAAATCAAGCAACCTCTTCTGAGATCTAGTGGGACTGGGTCAGTTCCTTTCCTGTCTTCCTTTTATAACCCAGAGCTGCTTGGAGCTGGAACCTGAACAAATGTGTGAGGGTTTCTTCTATCATACGTTCATGTACTCAATACACACACGTGTATAAAGTGTATGTAGTATACATAAGTATGTGTATTCATATTAAACACACACGTTTGTTTTTACTCTTACTTAGTAAGGGCCCTGATGGCAACATGGACTTTGTCCAGCATGTTCATTCTTTCTATCTTTTTTTTTTTTTTTTTGGTGTGTGTGTGTGTGTGTGGTTTTTCCAGGTAGAGTTTCACTCTAGCCCAGGTTGACCTGGAATTCACTACGGTCTCAGGATGGCCTTCAGTGATGCTCCTACCTCTGCCTCCCAAGTGCTGGGATTGAAGGCATGCGCCACCATGCCTGGCTTCTTTCTTTTTTTTTTTGTATTTTTTTATACTTTATTTTTGTTTATTAATTAGAGGGAGAAAGAGGCAGAGAATGGGTGAGCCAGGGCCGCCAGCCGCTGTAAACTAACTCCAGATGTATGAGCTCCCTTGTGCATCTGGCTTATACAGGTCTTGGGGAATTGAATCTGGGTCCTTTGGCTTTTCAGGCAAGCGCATTAACTGCTAATCCATCCCTCCAGCCCATTCTTTTTTTTTTTTTTTTTTTTTGGTCTTTCCAGGTAGAGTCTCGCTGTAGTCCAGGCTGACCTGGAATTTGCTATCAAACTCACAGTGATCCTCCCACCTCTGCCTCCCAAGTGCTGGGATTAATTTTGCATGTTCTGAGCAATCATAGTGGGCACTGAAGACAGAGCACTGGCGTTATGATGAGGGAGCATAGACAGTGAACTCCAGTGGTGTAGGCAGAGCTCAGTGCTGGGAAGAAATAAAACAGGCTGGCTGGTGGGCAGTGTGCTTTAAGACTGGATGGCTTTATCACCTTATTGGTTGCACATGCCCCAAGGTAAGTGCCCACATGATTTTTGTCACCCAACGTTGGCCGGAGTCATCCTGAGCTGTGGGTAAGCATTGTAGGAGAACTTGTTCAGTTACCCACTTGGCACATGGGACATTTGAACTAAGGTTTCATAGCTGCAGATCTTGGGAAATACTTTGTAAGTGTGGCTTGTCACTTTGCCTTCCCACCTAAGAGTTGGAAATGATTAGGAATGTGCGAGGAAGCAAAGGCTAAATGAAAACCCCAAAACAGCTCAACATGGAGCCTCATTCCTCATGTACCATTGCTTGACTTTAGGCTTGGTAAGGAGTGAAAGTGTTGTGCAGTCAGCGTCCCTCTTTCCAGTGTTTGGTTATTTTTTGAGGTAGGGTCTCACTCTAGCTCAGGGTCACATTTTCTGAGACCCTTCCCCAGAAGGAACTGCTCCAGTTCTCCATTTTTTTTTTTTTTTTTTTTTTTGAGGTAGGGTCTCACTCTAGCCCAGGCTGACCTGGAATTCACTATGTAGTTCCAGGCTGGCCTTGAATTCACAGTGATCTTCTTACCTCTTCCTCCCAAGTGCTGGGATTAAAGGTGTGCACCACCACACCTGGTTTCCAGTTTTGAATTCAGATCCTTCCTAAGTTAATGACACTGAGCAGCAGTTAGCTGCCACAGCCAAAGTGGGCAACAGCTGCAACCGTGCAGTGTTTGGGGAGAGTGTACTCTGTTTGTCTTGTCTTGTCTTGTCTGCAAAATGTCCATCTGTGTGTGTGTGCATGAGTGCTTCAGCACATGTATTGTTTCACTGTTTTGTTTTATTAAATGTTTTATTTTCATTTATTTATTAGAGAGAGAGAGAGAAAATGGGCGCCCAGGACCTCTAACCTTTGCACATGAACTCCAGTGCATGCACCACCATGGGTACCTAGCTTTTTTGGGCTCTGACAGATCTAATCTGTCCATAGGCAAGCGCCTTGACCACTATCTCTCCAGCCCCATTATTTTATTTTTTTATTTTTGAGACAAACTCTCATTTTGTGTCCCAGGCTGGCTTCATATTTACTATGTAGCCCAGGGTGGCTTTTAACTCATGGTGAGTCTCCTGCCTAAGCCTTACAAGTGCTAGGATTAGAGGTGTGCAGCACCATGCCCAATTTTATTTGCTTATTTTAATATTTGTATTAATTTGAAAGACAGAAACTGAGAGTAAGTATGGCATGCCAGGGCCTTCTGCCGCTTCAGGTGAACTCGATGCATGTGTCACTTTGTGCATTTGACTTTACCTAAGTACTGGGAAATTGAATCTGGCCTGTCAGGTTTTGCAAGCAAGTTCCTATTAACACAGTACATTTATTGCAACAATTATTATAAAACAGGCTTTATGATAGTTGATTTTACACAATTATGAGTTAATATAAGTGTTCCAAGCACATTTTAGGTGAGGCTGGGTGGTCGTGTATAGAAATCTTCAGTATATTAAATGCATTTTGGGCTTAAATGGTATTTTCAACTTGCAGAGGGTTTATGAGGCTGTAACCCTGCTGTGAGTCAAGGGACATCTTGACTTGAGCTTGTTGGATGCTCTCAGGCTTCTCAGTGTGGTAAGCTCTCTTCGCTGGAGTTGTCTGAGGTGCTCCATCTAGGAAGCCTAGTATGGCTTCTCCTTTGAACTGGTGCATTGATTCAGTCAGACCACATGCACATGGCCGATTCCAGGGGGATTCCAAGTCACATCAGCTGTACTTCCCCCATTCTCCCTAGGTCTTTCCTGTCCAGGAAAGGCGCAGACGAGACCAGCCCAGAGAGTGCAGTGAAATGCTCTGGGAGTATGGAGAAGTCACCTGACCGCACCTGAGTTGATTTACAAAGGTCAAATGGCAGTAGGCTAAAAGTGGTTGGGGTGCTGGGCGTGGTGGCGCACGCCTTTAATCCCAGCACTCGGGAGGCAGAGGTAGGAGGATCGCCAAGAGTTCGAGGCCACCCTGAGACTACATAGTTAATTCCAGGTCAGCCTGGACCAGAGTGAGACCCTACCTCGAAAAAAAAAAAAAGAAAAAAAAAAAAGTGGTTGGGGAATGTCTCAGGTCTGGGAAGTGACATGTACAGAGGTCCAAAAGTTGAAGTGCCTGCTCTTTGTGAGATACTGGTGTCATTCTCAATGAAAACAAAGTTTTTTGGAGGTGCAGGGCAACAGGGGAAATAAGGCTGGTCTGTGGACAGTAGTCAGATATTTGCACCATGGTCAAGTTCAAGTTGTGTTGCTTCTCCTCACACAGTTATTCCTTGGCTTGACACCCGAAGCCCATTATGTCACGGGGAAGAAGACCTCATGAGAAAATTAATATTTTTTGTTCCAGTTCTTTCTCTTAGGATGTGTGACCTTGGGCTGCTACTTCACTGCCATGTGACACCTTGGGTGCCTTGGGGACACCTCTTGAAGAGAACTTTGCTATGGATGATGGGGACATCTCCTGGAGAGAGCTTGCCTGTGTGGGGATACCTGCTGGAGAGAGCATTGTTGCTTCTCTTCAGGATGTTGGTGTTTGTGCTGTTGGGCTGCTTTGTGGCCTGCAGGCTGTGCAGAGATTGGTGATTGTGTTTGGACAACTGGCTTCCTTCCTTCAGCTTCATCACTTGAAAGGATGTCAGTGGGGATCTCTGGCTCTGAGTTGGCCAAAGTCATGATGACCAAAGTCCCTGGATAGTTTTGCCAGGAAGGTCCAGGAGAAGTTGCCTTTACTTGAGGTGCTTGCTTGCAAAGCAAAAAGAGCTTACTGCACTGAGAAGCCTGAGAGCATCCAACAAGCTCAAGTCAAGATGTCCCTTGACTCACAGCAGGGTTACAGCCTCATAAACCCTCTGCAAGTTGAAAATACCGTTTAAGCCCAGTTCCCACATAAAGCCAGATGCACAGAGTGGTGAATGCATCTGGAGTCCATTTGTAGTGGCAGGAGGCCCTCGTGTGCCCATACTTTCTCATTCTAATCCTCCCTCTCTACCTCCCTCCCATCTTCTCTCAAATAAATAAAAATTTGGGCTGGAGAGATGGCTCAGCCGTTAAGGCACTTACCTTGAAAGCCTAATGACCCGAGTTTGATTCCCTGGTACCCATGTAAAAGCCAGATGCACAAATTGGCACGTGTGTCTGGACTTTGTTTGCAGCCGCTGGAAGTCCTGGTGCTACCATGCTTTCTTTCTCTCTGCTAGGCATTGTGGCACACGTCTTTAATCTCAACACTTGAGAGGCTGAGGTAGTAGGATTGCTGTGAGTTTGAGGACAGCCTGAGACTACGTAGTGACTTCTAGGTCAGCCTGGGCTAGAGTGAGACCCTACCTCAAAAAAAAAAAAAAATTAAAAAAAGGAAAAAAATATCTGTCAGAGGAAAAAGTTAAACATCTTTTGTTTTGCTTTGTTTGAGCAAGGTCTTACTCTAGTCCACACTGGCCTGGAACTCACTTTGTAGCCTAGGCTGGCTTCCAACTCATGGTGATCCTCCAGCCTCAGCCTCAGCCTCCTGAGTGCTAGAATTAAAGGTATGAGCCACAGTGTGTGTCTTACCCATCTTTTAATGCAGTCTAAGATGATGGTATGATTGAATATCGTAAAGTTGTCATAATTTGAGAAATTTTGTATGTTAACTTTAAAGATACCACAGCTGGGCATGGTGGCAGTTGCCTGTACACCCAGTATTCTGGAGGCTGAGCAGTAGGTTTGCGAGTTCAGGGATAGCTTGAAATACATATTTAAAAAAACTAATCAAAATAAGAGAGACTGATTGAGAGGGGGAGGGGATATGATGGAGAATGGAGTTTCAAAGGGGACAGTGGGGGGATGGAGGGAAGTACCATGGGATATTGTGTACAATTAAGGAAGTTGTCAATAAAAATAAATAAATAAGTGATAAATAAACTAAAGAAGGGCTGCATATGTGGTTTAGCAGCTGAAGGTGCTTGCTTGCAAAGACTGCTAGCCTGAATTCAAATCCCCGGTACCTATGTAGAGCTAGATGAACAACACGTCACTTATATCTAGAGTTCATTTGTAGCAGCAAGAGGCCCTGAAGTGCCCACACTGACACACTTACTCTCTCTTCCACATAAATAAATAAGTAACCCAAAACAAAAAGGAAACCAGAAAAGGGTCTGGGGTATAGCTGACAGGGTCGATCATTTGCATACGTTTGCCGAGCATGTGTGGGCCTCCATTTGATCTCTAGCCCATCAAAAGGCGCTACAGAAGAAAACCCCACAAGTTTCTGTGCCTTGTTTGTTGAGTGGATTGCCCTGTGTTGCATTACAGTAAATATTGTAGTAGAAAGGATGATGGAAAGATAGGTTGCTCGGTGGGGTTTGCCTAGATCTCCGTCCATGTTCATGAAGGGCACCTTCCTGAGAGAGCGGAAGGGCTTGGAAGCTGCACAGCACGGCAAGTGTGTGGTGTTTATCATCATCACTCTTTTTTCTTTTTTGGTTTTTCGAGGTAGGGTCTCACTCTAGCTCAGGCTGACCTGGAATTCACTATGTAGTCTCAGGTTGGCCTTGAACTCATGGCAATCCTCCCTCTGTCTCGTGAGTACTGGAATGAAAGTCGTGTGCCACCATGCCCAGCTCACTCTTTTAAAAAAATTTTATTTTATTTTATTATTTATTTATTTATTTTGTTTTTTCCAGGTAGGGTTTCTAGCTCAGGCTGACCTGGAATTCACTCTGTCTTCTCAGGGTGGCCTCGAACTCACAGCGATCCTCCTACCTCTGCCTCCCAAGTGCTGGGATTAAAGGCGTGCGCCACCACACCCGGCTTTCTTTTTTGGTTTTATGAGGTTGAGTCTCACTCTAGTCCAGGCTGACCTGGAATTCACTATGTAGTCTCAGGGTGGCCTTGAACTCATAGGGATCCTCCTACCTCTGCCTCCCCAGTGCTGGGATTAAAGGCGTGTGCCGCCACGCCCGGCTATTTTTATCTATTTGAGAGAGAAAGATAGAGGCAGAGAGAGATAATGGGCCTGCCAGGACCTCCAGCCACTGCAAATGAACTCCAGACGCGTGCGCCACCTTGTGCATCTGGCTTACATGGGTCCTGGGGAATTGAACTGAGGTCCTTTGGCTTTGCAGGCAAGCACCTTAACTGCTAATCCATCTCTCCAGTCGTCATCACTTTTTACCTTCCTGTTGATGTCAGTCCTTTGCTTGCCTTCTCTGAGATCACACTCAGCTTTCTGAACAATCACTTGGAAGGTATCTTATATTCTCCCCTTCCATCAGAATCCCTCTGTGGTAAGTAGTAGTATGTGTGTATTTTTAGGGTTATTGTCCACAAGTTAACCCTTCTTTCACATCCTAAGAATGATTGCTGGCCAGCCTTACTAGACAACAAGAAGGTGGACAAAGAGAGCTGGGTTCCCACATTTAGGATTAGTGGTCATGGAGTGACTTCCTGCTGGGTTCCCTCAGTCAGGACAAGGTGGCCATGGAGTGACTTCCTGCTGGGTTCCCTCAGTTAGGACTAGGGGCCATGGACTGTCTTTCATAAAATAATAGCTTCTGTATAGTTATTTTGTACCTGGAATTGTGTCGAAAACAAGGCTGCCTGCATTGTGGTTTTCAGGTTCATTTCTGTCATTGTTCAGTGTCTTTTCTGAAGTCTTTACCTCACAGATTTGGGCAGTGCCTCTGTAATAGGAGTTGTTTAAAGAGCTAGGATTACTTTAAAAAATAACGTTGTGTTGGGCTGGAGAGGTGGCTTAGCAGTTAGGCGCTTGCCTGCGAAACCTAAGGACCCAGGTTCCACTCCTCAGAACCCATGTATGCCAGACGTAGTCAGGATTGCCCCACGGCAGTGCACGGCTGCTAGAGGCCCGGGTGCACCAGTTCCCTCTCTCGCTCACAAGAAACAAACAAACAAACAAACAAACAACAACAACAAAAAAAACCCAAAACCACTGTGGTGAAACAGTATGTCTAGAATTGTCATTTTAATTTTCAGAATGTTAAATACATTCTTTAAGCAGAAGCTGTTGGCCTAGAAACAATGCCTTATGGAAACTTTAGAGCTTTCCCTCTTGTATGGTGCTATTGTGGGATGCTGTAAAAATTTTTAAATATTTATGTATCATGTTACTTATTTTCTAAACTTTTTTTTTTTTTTGGTTTCTCAAGGTAGAGTTTTGCTGTAGCCCAGGCTGATCTGGAAATCACTATGTATTCTCAAGGTGACCTCAAACTCATAGCAATCCTCCTACCTCTGCCTCCCGAGTGCTGAGATTAAAGGCATGGGCCAATTTTTATTGACAACTTCATAAGTATAGACAATAAACTGTGGTAATTCCCACCCCCACCCACATTGACCTCCTCCCAAGTCCACCCTTCATCGAAGCCCATCTTTCCAATTAGGCTGTCTTCTGTTTTCAGTTTTTCCTCCTCGTATAAAGGTTTGGTGTAGATCGTGTCAGGTATTGAAGTCATGACTGTTGAGGCCATTTTGTGTCTGGAAGGTTCCATTGTAAGCGGACCTCCCCTCCGTTCTTCCACCTCTTCTGCAGTGGACCCTGAGCCTTGAGGGTGCGGTAGAGATGTCTTACTTAGTGCTGAACCACTGTCACTTCTCAGCCCTGTGGTGACTTTGTGTTACCTCAGTGGTCACCACCATCTGAAAAGAGAGGCTTCTCTAAAAGTGAGAGTATTAATATATAGGCATAAACGTAAGTGCTTACATTAATATATGGTATAAATGTAAGTGTTTACAGGGTGATTTGGTGGGCATAGTATGTGCATTTGGTCAGACAACAGCAGTTGTTACGCCCTTAGGGCTTATGACCTTTCTAGCCATAGGTTTTTTACTAGGTTTTCAGTACCAGGCATGTACTTTGTCTCATGGAGCAGGCCTCTAGTACAATCAGAGAATGGTTGGTTTCCCCCATAGCAGACATGCCACTATTGCAACAGATGGCACATTTGGCTTGGCTGGCCAGCTGTAAGGCTTGTAGGGTCCACTGCTGTTTTTTTTTTTTTTTTTTTGTTTTGCGAGGTAGGGTCTCACTCTGGTCCAGGCTGACCTGGAATTAACTATGTAGTCTCAGGGTGGTCTCGAACTCTCGGCGATCCTCCTACCTCTGCCCCACTGCTGTTTAATACCACTGATGACTTTTCTCCCCCAACAGGTAGCATAGCTCTTTACAACATCCTGACAGTCCACAGGGAGGAGGTTTCCAGCTCAGCTTGATTTCACAGTGACCTGTAGCCCAAGCACGTGGAATCTTTAGCAGTAGGGTCTTAGCATCTAGTTCTGGTGGGAAAGCATGAACCACAATAGGCTGTAATGTTTTGGGGGCATTAGGGACCTTCCTGGCCAACAGCTCACTGGAAGGTATCCCATCCCTGGCACTAAAATTTTTCTAATAACTATGGCTTCTGGTTATACCATTATCCACATCCATAGGATACTTCTGTGCATTTTCTCTCTTTCTCTCAACATATATATTATTGGCTAGCAAAGAAGTAGGTTTCCATATGGCTTATTTATAACATCTTAATTTTTTAGGTAGGGTATCACTGTGGACCAGGCTGGCCTGGAATGTGCTCTGTAGTTTCATGCTGGATTTGAACTCACAGTGATCCTCCTACCTCTATTTCCCAAGTGATAGGATTAAAGGTGTGGACCACGATGCTGGCCTAACAAATTTTTATTTTATTTTATTTGAGAGAGAGAAAGAGACAGAGAGAATGGGCGTACCAGGACTTCTAGCCATGCAGATGAACTCTACATGTGTGTGCCACCATATGCATCTGGCTTACATGCGTACTGGGGAATTGAACCTGGGTCCTTAGGCTTTGCAGGCAAATACCTTAACTGTTAAGCTATCTCTCCAGTACGCATCTTAAATTTTAATTAACTTAACTTTCCTCCCCTCACCTGTCTTTCCCTCTATATGTTCCCCTAATCCCATTTAGATCATTCCACCCACAGTAATCTGATCCTCTTACCTATCTACATTACCCTCCCTTCCTCCCTCCCTCTCTATCCCCTTTCTACTGGTCTGGCCTCTGCTAGAGAGATGGCTCAGTAGTTAAAGGCACTGTGTTCGATTCCCTACTAGTGGAGTTGGTGTGCAGTGGCAGGAGGCCCTGTCATGCTCACACCTTCTGTCTGTCTGCCTCTTTCTCTCTGTGTCTATCTCATAAGTAAACAAAGTATTTTAAGAAAAACTTTTAAAACTCTATTGTGTAAATGTACCCCATCTCCATTATCCATTCATGAGTTGAAGAACACCTAGGCTGGTTCTGTTTTCTTAGCTATTGTGAATAGCACAGCTATAAACATGGATTAGCAAGCATCTGTAAAGTAATGAGTAAAATCTTTAGGGTATATTTTCAGGAGTGGAATAGCTGGGTCATACAGTAAGTTGTGTCAGGAACCTCCACGCTGATTTTCACAGTGGCTGGACCAGTTTACATTCCCACCAACAGTGCAGATGGGTCCTTTTTCCACACCCTCCCCAGCATTTGTTGTCATTTGTTTCCTTGATGACAGCCATTCTGACAGGAGTGAGATTTAAAAAAAAATTTAAAGCATATTTATTTGAGAGAGAAAGAGGCAAATAGAGAGAATGGGCACATCAGAGCCTCTGGCTACTGCAAACGAACTCTGGACACATGCTCCATCTTGTACATCTGTCTTTACATGTATTGGGGAATCGAACCTGTGTCCTTTATTTGAGAGCGAGAGAAAGAAGCAGATAGAATGGGTGTGCCAGGGCTCCCAACCATTTGCATGTGCCACCTTGTGCATCTAGTTTATGTGGGTCCTGGGGAATTGATTTCACAGGTAATAGAAGTTGTTGAGTCTATGGAAGTTTGTAGTTATAGAGAATAAGGAGCAGAAAGGAGGATACTGTGTGGAAAAGGGGTTGGGAAAGAGGGAAAGTAAACAAGTTATGAGTGGGAGAAGTTGTAGAAAAATTCCAGTAATAGGCTGGGTAGAGAAAAATACAGAACAATTTTAACATCCAACTGAGAAGTGTACACACACAGACGAAATCAGCATGGAGTGTTTCTGCATGAGTAGGGGTTAAAGCAGACAAACTAACAAAGCCAAGGGCTCTAAACTGGCTGGGCGGGTTTGCTCACACCTTTAATCTTGACCTGAGATTTCTGGCTGCAAGGGATTCCAGGTCAGCCTGGGCCAGAGTGATACCATGCCCCCGCAAAAGGCAAAAGACAAAAAAAAAAAGCCACTATATATCAAAAAATATAAAAAATGACAAATGTCAATCCCAAAATACAATTCATTTAAGAATGGCAAAGCAAGGCTGGAGAGATGGCTCAGCAAGGAAGGCACTTGCCTTCGTATCTTAAGGACCCAGGGGTGAGTGCAGAACCCCTTCACTGTAGTTGTGCTCTTGCCTGCTCAGGCAGTACTGGGTGAGTAGTTCTTCCCAACACACTGCCTGACTGCTGGCTGGTTGTGTGGTTGCTAGAAGCTCTCTCTCTCTCTCTCACGTTTCTCTAATGTTATATAATTGTAAAAGTCATATTAAATATTTATAATTGACCAACTTAACATTTAAAATAGATTTAATAAAAGTATGTATGTATATAATGTATGTTTTTTGTTTTTGCTTATTTATTTGAAAGTGACAGAGAGAGAAAGGCAGATAGATATAGAGAGAATGGGCACGCCAGGGCCTTCAGCCACTGCAAACAAACTCCAGATGCATGCACCACCTTGTGCATCTGGCTTATGTGGGTCCTGGGGAATTGAGCCTTGAACCGGGGTCCTTAGGCTTCACAGGCAAGTGCTTAACCACTAAGCCATCTCTCCAGGCCCAATAATGTATGTTTTTTGATTGAACCCAGGCATAGTCTCTAACTGGGCTGTCTGCCCACTGCTTTATCTTCTCAAACAAATCTGTGACACTATAGAAGCTACTTTCTTTCCTGTGGTGTTCCTTCCTTTCAGAAGGGTTGTTAGTTTTTGACTAGCAGGTTAATATTTCTCTTCATTATGTCCAGTAACTTCAGACTTTTGTGTGTGTGCCTTCCCATGTGGGCACAGTGCTAATCAGTGCAGGTGTTTGAGTCAGCCATGGTTGGCATTTCTGTAGGTTCTTGTTGTGTTTGCCTGTCTAGGAGGTTTTAGAGAAATAAATGTTTGGGGAGGGGCTTATTGAGACTTGTGGCTTTTAGATTGTACTTGATGACAGTTTGCCAAAATGTGAGTTGTGTATGACAGGCCCACGAACGTTTAGAACTTCAGGGTTGTGGCTCTTCTTGAACAGCTTGCAGGGAAAGAGCAAACTGAAGCCAGCATGCTTTTGTGAAGGGAGAAGTGAGCTGAGGGCCTGCTCCACCCGGGAGGTTGGGTCTGTAGTAAAGCATTTTGTACATACCTGAAGCACTTTGAGAGTAAAGAA
>PVKW010008549.1:16161-66788 GCA_004027895.1 Orientallactaga bullata
TGCTCAGCTGCTGTTCTCCTAGAGAAAACTAAACCATCAGAGAAAGCCAGTATTGTAGTCAGCTTTGTGTTGCTGGACAAACATCCAACCAGAAGCAGCTTATAGGAGGAAAGGATTTATTTCAGGCTTACAAATTCCAGGGGAACACCCATGCAGAAGAAGCTGGCTCACTTCCATAGATCCAAGCAGAGAGACATCATCAAAAGCCAGCACCATAGAGCGCAAAACCGACTTTTTTCACACGTTAGGACAGGATTCAAGATCTGACCCCAAACCCACCTTAGGGCTAGACTCCAAGATTAGCCCCGCAGAGACACCTCCTCCAGCTGGGCTGCTAGAGACTCAAGTTACAAGGTCAGTGTGAGTCTGTGGGACCATACTTTCAAACCACTGCAGGCGGTGTCTGTTGATTGGTTGATTTTTGTGTTTATTTTGATACAAGGTATTATAGTCAGCTCCACATTGCTGAGAACATCGAGCCAAACACAGTTTATGGGAGGAACAGGTTTATTTCAAGCTGCCAGATCCAGGGGAAGTTCCATCAGTGGCGGAAGAAACTGCTTTCATACATACAAGCAGAGAGAAATTACAGCGAGCAAACACCAGCACATGTAGACATGAACCCCAGCAAGTACACACCACTAGGGCTCACATACATTTGAGCTGGAATCAGATCTGACCCCAGTGATGCGCCACCTCCAGCAGACTGCTTGAGACCTAAGCAGAAAGTTTAATCTTTTTTTTTTTTTCGTAAAACTCTGCAATGTTGACTTGTAAGTACCGCGACATAGAAAAGTCCTCAAAGGCAGGTTCTGGTCTAGATGGTGCAGTTCCTCAATGGTGGAGGTTGTGGGGGCTCCCGGCCCCATCAGAAGCGAGGCCTGCGCTTTCGGCCTGTGTACTGGGTGTCGGGTCTGACGTCCTTGCCCTGGCGCCTGCGGCGCTCCTTCTTCTCCAGCACCCACTCCCGGCTCTTCTTCACCAGGCCCCGGCGGGCAGTCCTATGCGGAGCCCTGGCCAGAGACACCCATGAGCCCACGACCACAGCGCCCTCCCAGGTGGTGGCCTAGTACCCCACCTGCTGGGTTTTTTGTCGTCGTTTTTTCAAGGTAGGGTCTCACTCTGGTCCAGGCTGACCTGGAATTCACTATGTAGTCTCAGGGTGGCCTTGAACTCATGGTGATCCTACCTCTGCCTCCTGAGTGCTGGGATTAAAGACGTGCACCACCACGCCAGGTTACCACCTACTGTTTTTGCGTGTGTGTGTGCGTGTGGTACCTGCCATGTGTACTCATGTGTACGTGTATGTGTTTGCCAACTGGGCTACCCTCCTAGCCAGCAAGGCTCCTAAGCTCAGGTCTGACATGTGCACAGCGGTGCTTTGCTGACAGCTCTCCTGCGCCATGTTCCTTCTTCCCTTCCGCCAGTCTCCACTCTAGACAGCTCTCCTGCAGGCGAGTGAGGAGAGCAGCCCTCACACTGCAGACACCACTGGGCCCAGATGACCTTGCACAATGTGCACACGCTGCCCGAGGGGAGAGGCAGGCCAAGGAAAGCCGCACTCCTGTGCAATGCTGCTGCCTAGGGCCGGAGCATGCCTGGTAGAGGTCGGGGGCCCAGCTTCTACCAGTGTCTGAGGCAGGAAAACGAGACTGTCCATCTCATGACAGTCCCCACGAGCATCCTCAAGAGCTGATTTTGGCCTCCAGCCCTGACTGAGGAGAAAAGGACCCCACAGCCCAGTGAGAGAGAGGCCTAGAAAGTTTAATCTTAATAAAACACCCAAGTCTAGGGGGCTATGCCTTTATGCTGTCACATTCAGACTACCACACAGGGTCTCATTCTGTATCCCAGCCTGGCCTGAAACTCCTGACAGTCCTCCTGTTTCAGCCTCTTGAACGCTAGAGATAAAGGTGTGAGTTATCATGCCCAGCCTGGTACTATTTATCTTTAGATAAGTGAAGTTTCTTTTATTTATTTATTTATTTATTTATTTATTTATTTATTTATTATTGGTTTCTTGAGGTAGGGTCTCACTGTAGCTCAGGCTGACCTGGAATTCACTCTGTAGTCTCAGGGTGGCCTCGAACTCAGTGATCCTCCTACCTCTGCCTCCCGAGTGCTGGGATTATAGGTGTGCGTCACCATGCCTGGCTAAGTGAAGGTTTTAAAAAATGTTTTTATGTACTTGGAGAAAAAGAATGAATGAATGAATGAATATGGGCCTGCCATGGCCTCTAGCCACTGCAAATTAACTCCAGACGCATACACCACTTCGTACATCTGGCTTCATGTGGGTACTGAGGAATCAAACCCAGGTTTGACAGGAAAGTACCTTAACCACTGAGCTATCTTTCCAGCCCCTAAGTGAAGCTTATTGGCTCCTGCCTTCATAATATACTTTTTGTTGCTGGGCAGAGGTTGTTGCAGAGGTAGGAGGATCGCCATGAGTTTGAGGCCAGCCTGAGACTGCATAGTGAAGTCCAGGTCAGCCTGGGCTAGAGTGAGACCCTACCTTGAAAAAAATAGTTTTTGTCATAGTTGTAGGCATGAGTCAGAGACCCACTGTTATGGTAAACATGTTTTAAACACTAACCTTAATTTTTTTCTTTTTCTTTTCTTTTTTTTTAGAATATTTATTTATTTTATTTATTTGAGAGAGGGAGAGAAAGAGGCCAATAGAGAATGGGCATGCCAGGATCTTTAGCTGTTGTAATGAACTCCAGATGCATGCGCCACCTTGTGCATCTGGCTTATATTGGTCCTAGGGAATCAATCTGGGTTCTTTGGCTTCATAGGCCAACACCTTAACTGCTAAGCCATCTCTCCAGCCTTTTTTTGGGGGGGAGGGGCATGTGTGTAGTGTGTGTGGTGTGCTGTTACGTATGCCCTGTGTACACACATCCAGAAGCCAGAGGAGAATGTTTTATTTATTTATTTATTATTTTTGTGTGTGTTTGTGTATGGTTTTTTGAGGTAGTGTCTCTCTAGCTCAGGCTGACTTGGAATTCACTATGTAGTCTCAGGGTGTCCTTGAACTCATGGCTATCCTCCTACCTCTGCCTCCTGAGTGCTGGAATTTAAAGGTGTGCGCCATCACGCCTGGCTTGCTTGCTTGCTTGCCTATTTATTTATTTATTTATTTATTTATTTATTTATTTATTTATTTATTTATATTTTTGTTTTTTCGAGGTAGGGTTTCACTCTAGTCCAGGCTGGAATTCACTATGTAGTCTCAGGGTGGCCTTGAACTCACAGCGATCCTCCTACTTCTTCCTCCCGAATTCTGGAATTAAAGGCGTGTACCACTACACCCGGCCTATTTATTTTTTAATATTTTCTTTATTTATTTACTTATTTGAGAGAGGGGGAGAGTTACATACACACACCTACACAGAGGTGGGGGGAAAGAGAATGGGTGCGCCAGGGCCTCCCACTGCAAACAAACTCCAGATGTATGTGCCACCTTGTGCATCTGGCTTACATGAGTACTTACATGGGGAGCTAAACCTGGGTCTTTAGGCCTTGCTGGCAAGTGCTTTAACCGCGAAGTCCTCTCTCCAGCGCTTTTAATTTTATTTTTGTACTCATACTTGTATATGCATTCAGAAGATATTTTACAAATGAGAATTTTCTGTAGATTCTGAATACTTTTCTGTTACATAAGCTATAGATGATTTTGTTTACCAGGTGTAGTGGTTTGATTCCGGTGTCCCTCGTAAACTTTAGAATGCTAGGTTCCCCAGCTCATGGCAATTGGAAATTAAAGTCTCCTGGAGATGGTGTATTGTTGGGGGTGTTATAGCCAGTTTCCCCATGCTGGTGTTTGGCACACTTTCCTGTTGCTGTTGGCTACCTGATGTTGGTAAGGTGTGATGTCCACCTTCTGCTCATGTCATTTTCCCCTGCCATCGTGGAGCTTCTCTTCAAGTCTGTAAGCCAAAATAGATGCTTTTTCACACAAGCTGCTTTGGCCGGGTGATTTCTGCCAGCAGTGCAAAGCTGACTGCAACACCAGGCTGTCCTTCCTGTCTAATGCGGGTGTGATTCAGGCAGCTTTCCTAACGCTGACCCTGGCCCTCTCTAGGTCCTTTCATTCATGAATTCTCAGGATGCAAAACTGCCCTGGGTTCCAGTTTTCGTACCTGTGGGGTGGAGATACTGTTTTCAGCAGTTACACAGCTAGCTATTGAGCTGAGTGAGCGTTCTACAGGGCTGGTGTCTTCTACCAGGCTGCTTCTGGCTTTCCTTGATGTCATCATCGGTGACAGCTCTGGGTATTGATTCTTCGGCTGTAATAACAGTGTGACGTTCTCAGCAGCTGGGTGTCTCACGAGGAAACTAGGGCAAACACTTTATTAGTTTAGCACTTTGCATTCTGAGGTTTCTTCAGGGACATATTTTGTCTGTATTTACATTTATTTTAGAATTAGATTTGTACGATTGGGCTTTATGTTGGAATACCAGGGTACACTGTGTGCCATTTGAAACAACAGGTATGGTGGGTGTGTGCTGCTCGAAACACAGCAGTTGCCAGGCTTTGTTTTTGTTTCCACTCCTGAATGGATGCTCACTGAAGAGCTTTCCCTTTCTGACTGCCCTGTAGAGCCCAGGATGGCCTTGACCTGTGGGAGCTTGTTTGGAGGTTCTAGCAGACGCAGAGGAGTGCAACTACTCACACACCTTGATTCTCCTCTACTGTTGAAGGCTGTCCTCCACAGCTTCGGGAGGGCAGCACACGTGGGGAGGGAGGAAGGGGACACCGCCTAGTCACCCTTAGCAGATGCAATCAGTTGTGAAGAAGGGGCAAAATATATGTGTTCGTGGCGTTTCCACCTTTTTTAAAAGGAACACTTATGTAGACAAGATGGAAAAGAAATACGGGACACTGTGGCTGGGTAGGGAAGACAGAGTGCAGGCGGGCACCTTTTAATGCAAACAGATTGTCACAGGGAAGAATTTAAAGAATAGATGTTACTCTTAAGGTCCACATCTCCCTGTTTAATATATGCTAGTATGCTTTGTGCACACAGTCTTCTGAAGCCTCAAGTGTCCCACCCTTGCAGAATCTATCAAAAGTCCTTGTGGGCTGGGTATGGTGGTGTACACGTTCAATCCCAGCACTTGGGAGGCAGAGGAAGGAGGATCGCTGTGAGTTTGAGGCCAGCGTGGAAATACAGGGTGAGTTCCAGGTCAGCCTGGGCTAGAGTGAGACATTACCTTAAAAAAAAAAAAAAAGCCTTTGAGGCTGGACATGCTGGCACATTCCTTTAATCCCAGCACTGAGGAGATAGGAGGATCACCATGAGTTCAAGGCTAGCCTGGGGCTGAAGAGTTCCAGGTTAGCCTGGGTTAAAGTAAGACACTACTTCAGACAAAAAAAAAAACAAAAACTTCTGCAGGTGATGTGTGCTGTCCCCTCCTCAAAGGCTCCCTTTAGGTCTGAGGTGTAGTGACTTGGAGAGTGATAAAAAGAAGAGAAACACTATGTTTGCAAGAGAGTAAACTAATACAGATTGAATAGGGCTGGTGATGCTTGTCACTGAGGCTCATTTCTGCAGAGCTGAGACCACAGGTCCTGCATCAGATTGGTATCTAACTTACTTGGTAACATGTACTGTGGATATGAAAGTATTGAAGCCATATCAGGAGATAAATTTCAAAGGAAGGACATGTCTTTGTAACATCAGAATTTTT
This sequence comes from Orientallactaga bullata, assembly GCA_004027895.1. NCBI lineage: Eukaryota > Metazoa > Chordata > Mammalia > Rodentia > Dipodidae > Orientallactaga > Orientallactaga bullata. Next base: position 21,859 of record PVKW010008549.1, read on the forward strand.
AAACTCCAGAAAAGGAACAGAACACTTTCTAAGCACAAGAGTGCACTATGAGTCCTTCCTGCTGTCTGTAGGTGTATAGGCAAGTGACCAGAGTCTAGTGCTGACACATATTGGAAATGGTGGTAGGGGTATCTGATCCCTCAGACTGTGGTCTGTAGCGTTTCTCCCTCTCATCCTGTCAGCCTCTGGTCTTACTGGTCTGTAATGTTCATCTCCTCACCCCATCAGCCTCTGGTCTGTTTGTTGGCTCTGTAGTTTTCATTTTCCCGTGTTACACATGTGTGTCTATTTCAAAAGGTGTCACTTAGGAATATGAACTTGTTCTTCCTGCCTTTTTGTGACTTACTAGCTTACGCTACCACTGAATAAATCACAGCTATTTTATCCACCTACTGAAGGAATGTTTGCCTCCTATGGTTTTTTTTTTTTTTTGAGGTAGGGTTTCACTCTAGTCCAGGCTGACCTGGAATTAGCTATGTAGTCTCAGGGTGGCCTCGAACTCAGGGCGATCCTCCTACCTCTGCCTCCCAAGTGCTGGGATTAAAGACGTGCGCCACCACGCCCGGCTTGCCTCCTATGTTTGATAGGTATTGAATAAAGCTACCCTAACATCTCTATTCAGGTTTTGGGGTGGCAATACATTTTCACCCCATTTGGGGAAATACCAAGGAGAGTCATTACTGGATTGTGTGATGAGAAATGCCTACTGTCTTTATGGTGGGTGTCATTCCCAGCAGCAGGTGAGAGGCCTTGCTATTCCATGACCACCACGTGGTGTTTCAGTGCTGTAGACCCTGAACATTCTAGGCAGTGTGTTGTGATAGGCCATTAGTTTTTCAACTTGCATTTGTCAAGACCAAATGCTGAGCATCTTTTTGAGTGTTTTCTTACCATCTGTGCATATGTGGTGCCACGCCTGTGCTGATCTTTTGCCCGTTTGGTTTGGGAGGGGCTTCTATCTCCTAGGTGAGTGCTTCCACACCTGGTTTTGTGCAGGGCTCTGAGCATGCTGTTCACTCTACAGGCTGAGCCATGCCCCTGCCTCTGTGCAAAATCAGATGGTTCATTTTCTTGTTTTGGCTTCTAAGAGTTTCTGTATGTTTTGGACTACAGTCCTTTGTCACCAGATAGATCTATGGCTTGTCTTTTCACTTTGTTTCTTTCTTTTGGTTTTTTTGAGGTGAGGTCTTGCTCTAGCTCAGCCTGACCAGGAAATCAGTATGTAGTTCACGGTGCCTTTAAAAAATTTTTATTTATTAGAAACAGAGGGAGAGAGAGAGAGAGAGAGAGAGAAAATATGGGTGTGGCTAGGGCCTCTAGCCACTACAAACAAACTCTAGATGCATGCATCATGATGTGCATCTGGCTAACGTGGGACCTGGGGAATTGAACCTGGGTCCTTAGGCTTCACAGGCAAGTGCCTTAACTGCTAAGCCACCTCTCCAGCCCCAGGGTGCCTTTTTAACACAGTGATCCTCCTACCTTTTTTTCACATTTTTTTTCCTGAGGTGTGTGTGGGGGGGGGTCTCACTCTAGCCCAGGCTGACCTGGTTCACTATGTAGTCTCAGGGTGGCCTTGAACTCACAGCGATCCTCCTACCTCTACTTCCCGAGTGCTGGGATTCAAGGCGTGCGCCACCACACCTGGCTTTTTTTTCACTTTCTTGACAGTGTTCTTTAAAATTTTTTTTTTCCCCTTTTATTTTAGACAGAGGTAGGGGGAAAGAGTATGAGTGCCCAGGACACTCTTATTGCAGCAAAGAACTCCAGATGCCCCACTTTGCACATCTGTCTTTGCGTCAGTACTTGGGATCAAACTGGGGCCAACAGGCTTTGCAAGCAAGCACCTTGAGCCATTAAGCCATTTCCCCAGCCATCTTTTTTTTGGTGCGGCAGGTTTCAAGGTAGGATCTTGCTCTAGCCCAAGCTAACCTGGAATTTACTCTGTAGTCTCAGACTTGTCTTGAACTCTTGGTGATCTTTCTACTTCTGCCTCTGCCTCCTGAGTGCTAGGATTAAAGGTATGTGCCACCACACCCAGCTTAGAGAAGATTTTTTTAATGCATTTATTTTCTTGGTGCTGGGGATGGAACCCAGGCCTCATTTGTGGTAGGGAAAGGCTGTACTGTGAAGCACAGCCCAGACCACATGTTTATTGTAAGTGAAATGTAGCTCATCCCTCATTACTCTCATAATTTTACTTTTGCTCGTTTTGTCTAAAAAGTCATCCCAAGCCAAGGTCCTTTTGATTCCCATTTATGCTTTTGTAATTTGGTATTGCTAAGTACATTTTAGTTCTTATTTTCTGGTAGAATTGAATTGTTATGTTAAAAATAAAATTATATCTTTACCCCTTAAAACATTGAGTTCTGCCAGTTAACAGATTGGATCATAAGGTGTGCTTGAGGTTTCAGATGAGGAAGGCCCAGGCTGAAATTGAGTCCTCTGGATTCCTCACTGCTCCTTTTCCAGTCGCTGGAACATGAGCTCCTCAGAGATTCATTTCTAAAGACGGCCCTTAGGTTTCTTGAAAGGAAGACTTTGTGTGCGGCACGGTTCTCAAGATAAATGATTACAGTAAATTGCTCAAACCATGCATAATTGGAAGAACAATTAAAATTTTTCATTAAATATTTTTCCACAAAATGCTCTGAGACCTCCTGATTGATAACCTGGATACATTCTTTTTCTTCCTCTTCCCCTCTCCTCCTCCTCTTCTTCCTCCTCTTTTAAGGTAAGGTTAAGGTCTCTATCTCAGGCTGGCATCAACTTGTGATCCTTCTGCCTCAGCCTCTGGAGTGCTAGAATTAGAGGCGTGAGCCACCACACCTGATTCATATCCAGCCTTTTTTGAAGAGACCTTCAGCACCTGAACCTGACCTCTTGGGGGTGGGAAACTTGCTGAAGATGGCTGCTGGCCCCTGACCTTAAAGCCAGCATTTCGGATCAGTTCCCTTCAGATGAGAGAATCGGTTCCTCCATTTGCTTCTAGTGATGTGCTCATTACTGATTTCTGTAGATGCTGCTTTTGCAGACAGGGGCTCAGGTCTTACTGGTTTCTTCAGAAGCATTTTTTTTCTTTGTCTTTTTTTTTTTTTTGGTTTTGCAAGGTAGGGTCTCGCTCTGGTCCAGGCTGATCTGGAATTAACTATGTAGTCTCAGGTTGGCCTCGAACTCTTGGCGATCCTCCTACCTCTGCCTCCCGAGTGCTGGGATTAAAGGCGTGCGCCACCATGCCCGGCTTGTTTTGTTTTTTTGAAGCAGGGTCTCACTCTAGCCTAGGCTGACCTGGCACTCACTCTGTAGTCTTTGGGTGGCCTTGAACTCATGGCCATCCTCCTACTTCTATCTCCCGAGTGCTGGGATTAAAGGTTTTGTGCCACCACACCTGGCTATTTTATTATTATTATTATTTTTTTATTATTATTAATTTTTTTCTTTTGTTGTTGTTTTTAAAATTTTTTTAATGGCTATTATTTTTATTTCTTATTTATTTGTATGCAGAGAGAGAAAGAGAAGGGGTGTCCTATGGTTTCTAGCCATTTCAAACGAACTCCAGATGCACGCACCACTTTGTGCATCTGGCTCTGTGTGGGCACCCAGGGAATTGACCCCCCTCCAAGGCTTTTCAAAGGCAAGCACCTTACCTGCTGAGCCATCTCTCCAGCTGCAGAAGCAATTTTAAAAGACAGAAGAACAAGCAGGTGGGTCCAGGACAGCTGTGAATGTGGTCCAGTACTTTGTAAATGACATCACATGGCAGAGTCAGCTGGTTGGACACTTCTGCTAGAGCTTGTCAGAAATTCATATTCAGGTGCCTGATGCCTCCTGAGCATCTCAGCAAACGTATCTCAGTTTCCACAGGTAAACACAATAATGGGGGCGCATAAAGAACACTACGCATATTGTTAAACAAGACACTAACACTTGGGCTGGAGAAGATGGCTTAGCGGTTAAGGAGTTTTGCCTGCAAAGCCAAAGGACCCTGTTTCAATTCCCCAGGACCCACATAAGCCAGATGCACAAGGAGGCACATGCATCTGGAGTTCATTTGCAGTGGCTGGAGGCCCTGGCGTGCCCGTTCTCTCTCTCCCACTCTATCTCCACCTCTTTCTCTCTCTCTTTTACATAAGTAAATAAAATATATTTTTTAAAAAGAGTGTAACATTTAAAGCATAATTATAACATCTAGTTGATGTCACTTGTTTTGCCTTCCATTCACATCTTAGATGTATAGTTTCTAATTTTATGTAGACATCTAAAATAAGGAATAGATGGTCAGGAAGAAAATGATTAAAATTATTGTGTCATGGTTCTAAAAAGACAAATCATTTTTTTCATCGCTTAGAAAAAAATCTAACTTTTGAAGGATATTTCATTTGTAAAATTGACTTCGTATTTTATAAGCAATGTTTAAATTCATTGGTGATAAATATGCATGTTTGTATAGTAAAATCCCATTTTTTACATAATGCTTTAATGGAAATGGCAGTTTTATGAAATGAAAGTGACTAGTAAAAATCTGAACAGTGCTCATAAGCCTTTCCGTCATTTTTATTGAGGTTTTTGTGGATTCTGATTCATTAGTACAGGGAAAGAAGCACACTAACGTGGTTTATCTCCTGTAATTACTCAAATCGAATTTATTTTCAATAAAATTCTTGGAGTAAATTGCCCAGAGTGGGGAGAGGAGGATCAGGCTTGATTTTATAAAATGCCTTGATTTCTACCCATGGACCCTTGCTGTTTTATCAGTTATATTGCTTTATTGCATATTATTTTCAGCATAGATCCCTCCAGAGTTTTACAAGAGTTTTACTCACTCATGAAAGCCCAGGACCCAGAATTGAGTGTGAACAGAACAATACAGGCTTTTTTTTTTTTTTTAACCCTGCTTATTGCTACCAGTATTGCATGTCTTTTAATAATTTAGTCTTTTATGTGATTCATGTAAGTAGATCATTTAGATTGCTACCTGATAGACGAACCTTACTTAGTGTTTACAGTAAGGTCTGGCTTATTTTCACAGGGTACCAGAGAAGGTTGGTGGAAGGACTAATCCATTATTTAAACCCAGCTTCATGGGGATGGGACGGGTTAGGGAAGACACTAGAAACTGAATTGGACGCCAGCAAGTGTTCTTACCCTGTGATGGTGAGACACACATACCCTCAGCCTTCTGGTCTGAAGATGCTTCACTGTCTTGGGGCAGAATCCTGTTGGAACTAACAGCATTACATTTCTGCTAGAAAGTTTGTGGACGGCCAGATTTTCAGTCACATTCAAAATGTCATTTGGTTTTGCTTTTACTTTCTAAGATTTTTACTATTTTTTACAAAGGGGGAAGAGAGAGAGAGAGAAGGAAAATGAAAATTCTCCAGGGCCTCTAGCCACTGCAAATGAACTCCAGATGCACGTGTCATTTTGTGCATCTGGCTTTACATGGATACTGAGGAATCAAACCCGGGCCACCAGGTTATGCAAGCAAGTGCCTTTGCACTGAGCTCTCTCTCCAGCCAGAGGCAGGTTCTTATGTATCCCAGGCTGGCCTCTAAACTCCGTATGTAGGCAGGGATGGCCTTGAACCTCTTATCCCTCTGCCTGCACCTGAGTGCTAGAATCATAGGTATGTGCCAACAGCCTGGTTTATGCAGTACTAGAGATCAAGCTTGGGCTTTGTGCATTGCATGTGAGACAGAATATAACTCAGCCACATCCAGCCTCTTGGTTTTGTTTCTGAGACAGTGTCTCTACTATGTAGCTTTGGCTGGCCTTGAACATGGAGTGATCCTCTTTCTTGCCTCTGCCTCTCAAATTGAGATTATAGGTGTGTACTACCACACCAGGCCCATGAGTTCTTTTTCTTCAGGCTAATTGATATGGGAAACTCTCCACTTCAGAGATCACTATGTATGTCCCTTAGCACTGTGGGACTGCCTGAGCTTGAGAGTAGGGCCTGGAGGGGTCCTCCTCAGTTGGGGGTAGGGTTATTCACTGTGGGATTATGAAGGCCTCAGTCAGTCCCTCTGGGGTAGTTGGGGCCAGGGAGGGGGTGGCGGGGACCATGCCTCAGGGTATTCCTGCCCACTCTGTGGCTCTTAAAAATCTTTCCTCCCTCTCTTTTGCAATGTTCCCTGAACCATGGCAGGCCTGTTGGTAGTCTGATTTAGTGTTGTTCTTCTTTTTTTAGCTCCCGCTTACTAAAGTGATCCCCACTTTAAGCAGAGGGAGATTAGAAGCCATCCTCCTGTGAGTCAGCTTGCATGCACTGGAGGGTGGAATAGGGTAGAATTCCAGAGGACTACTGCCGTGTAATCCCCTGGACACTTGGCAGTGTGTCCCTTCCTGGAGGCCATGGGCTTGCTTTGTCAGCATCTGGCTCTCTTGCTGCAAAGATACTTTAGGCCAGGGTACCTACAGCCTGTGCTGTCTGAGAAGGTAGAAAGAGTGGCTTGTAGCCGGGCGTGGTGGTGCACGCCTTTAATCCCAGCACTCGGGAGGCAGAGGTAGGAGGATTGCCGAGAATTCAAGGCCACCCTGAGACTACAGAGTGAATTCCAGGCAGCCTGAGCTAGAGGGAGACCCTACCTTAGAAAAAAAAAAAAAGAAAAAGAAAAAAAGAGTGGCTTGTGATGGAATCAGTAGCTCTGCCTTTCCCCACTTGTGTATACAGCCACACTTCACACTTTTCCACCCTGACGCCCAGAAGGCCAGAGGCCCAGCTTCTTGGAAGGTTAGCAAGTAGAGAAGTTGTTCTCCATGGTGTTTAATTCTGGAAGGTGTTGCTGTGGAATGACAGCAGCTTTCAGGATAAGTACCAACCACTAGAATGATCTAGGAGTTAGACATTGGTGCTATAATGGGACCTATGCATTCCTACCATCACCACTATGCAAAATAGCGCCATGGAAATGATAGGGAGATTAAGGCTAGGAGTGGAAGTGACAGGGTAAGTAAGGCTAGGCACACAACACATGCACCCACAGAGACAAAGAGAGCAACAGTTGTCACAAGAGTACTGTGTAGACACAGCACCAGAAGAGTTGCTGTGATGTGGGAGATGGACAAGGGATGGGTGTGGTTCATGACCTGCCCCCTAAGGCTAGTGAGGTGGTCTCTGTGGGAGGCTGAGGTGTATAGGGCTGCCAGTGTATTTGTGTGCAGCTAGGGTTCAGCAGGAGGCAGTTTGCTGTGTTCACCCAGGGTTTCTTGACGATAAAATCATGCATAAACAAATGTGAAAATTATTTTATGCTCAAATTGTCCCCCTAATGTGCACATCAATCACAGTTGGACAAATTGGAGTTTGTGTGTGTGTGTGTGTGTGTGTAATTTTTTTGTAGTAGAACTGGCTGTGGTTTGTTTGATTTTTGGAATTGAATCCCTTTTCCTTTCTCACTGTCCACCATTATTGATTTCTTAATTTGTATTTAAGTTAAGTCCATATCAGATTGATTTTTCATAGTTCAGTACTTCTAGCAGAAGCCAGACTTAGATGTTAGTTTTTCTGGAGATAATCCATGAATGGCTCTCCTTCCTAGCTAATATGTATCAAGACCTTTACTCCATGTTAGGTACAGTGCTAGGGAACAGAGTTGGAACAAATACAGTCTGAAGCTTAGTCTCATTTCAAAGCACACACTTGACTCTTGTGAGATGGGACAGGTAGACTATCATGCTCCCCCTCTCCTCCTCCCTGGTAAACATAAAGGCTGGAGTAGAAAGCTTGCCTGGAGGAAACACAGATACAGCACTATGAAACTAGACTGAAGACCCGCCAGTTTGAAAAGGACCCAGGACTGGTATGTAGCTCTGAGGTAGACTGCACAGACAAGTCCTTGGGCTTGAGTCCCTAGCTCTGCATATGCATAAACATACTAAGACACAAAAAGAGTTTGCCCCCTTCCTCTTGACCTCCTGTTGTAGGTTTCAGAGTATCATGGATGGAGTTCACACTCCTCCCTCCCCAGTGCTGCATGCATGTGCACTATTATGTAAGTATAGGCGATGTGGAATGATCTCCCAAATGGTTAATATTAGTTACCTCAGGGCACAGAGGAAAGCTTATTAACTTCCTCTTTATACATCTTTCATTGTTTGGTTTAAGAAGCATGTTTTACTTTTTTAATTAAAAAATCTAATAAAGTCGGAAATGAATAAATAATAGTAATAAACACTATCCCCAGGGCCATGGAGCTTTGTTTCAGTCTTTCTGGGAACCTGAGTTGTTAACATGGAACATGGTTCAGGTGTGAGTTGCCCAGCAGGGCTCCGAGCAGCTCAGAGTAGTTTAGGATGATTTCAGCTGGCTGTCCCTGCAGCTGTACCATACTCTAGAGGCTTCTATGAGTATGGACCATTAGCACCCCAGAATCCATTCTATGCCTGCTGCTCTTGGCACACTATTCTTTTTTTTTTTTTTTTTTTTTTGAGCAAGTTAAGAAAGATTTTATTTTATAAAATAACCTAAAGCAGGGCTTTTTTTTTCAGCACACTATTCTTGATGATTATTAGGACTACAGTTCACACAGTCCCTGCTGGTATCAGTTTGTGTTGTGGGACCACCTGGTTCTGCGTCTTTCACTATCTAGATTCTGGTAGCCTGTCTTGCCATACCCTTCTTCGGTCTGCTGTACAACAGTGATTCTGTGCTTGTGAGGTCTTAGTGAAATGCTGGCTGCTGATGTTGACTGGGGGCCTGGTGATGGTGAGAGTGCCTAATTCTGGGTTCATCCTCTAACATGGTACAGAGACCAGTTTGATCTTGGTGTCATCTTTTACCCTATCTGTATCCCTCTTGCCAGAACCTGGTATGTTGTCCAAACGTTCCCAGGGTGCCAATCAGTATTTCTCTCATTCACAGGTCCCTTTACTGATGTTGTCACCACCAATCTAAAGCTTGGCAACCCAACAGACCGAAATGTGTGTTTTAAAGTGAAGACCACAGCACCACGTAGGTACTGCGTGCGGCCCAACAGTGGGGTCATTGATGCTGGGGCCTCCATCAATGTATCTGGTAAGTACTGAGACTGGAGGGTAGGCTCAGAAGGCCCCAGAGGCAGTACATTGTTAGATCATGGGTGTTCATTGTAGCACAGCAAGGCAATAGGCTTTTCTCCACGTCCTCCACCACACCACCTTCCATTTTCCATAGTCTCCTTGTCCATGCTTTCAGCCCTTGTGTCTCAATCATATAGCATTATTAAGTTGGCAGCTGACACGTGGTGTCAGAATGAGTTGGGCTTCTGCTTATTTGAAATTAAATCTACCCTTTGGCAATAAATGGAAAGGGGCTAAACAAACTTAATTTTACTTTGTGGGAGAAAGCTAAATAGAGTTATTTTCTTCCTTAAGCTAAATGGTTTTGCCCCTGCCATTGCAATGATTGGCAGGTGCACTTCACTCACAGGGAAGCTCAAGGAGCCAAGGCTGAAGAAATGGGGGTACAGTTGAGGCTGTAGCTTTTGTGCTTGTCTAGTCATTCCTTCCCCTTCTGTCTGAGGGTGCATGGATCCTCCAAACCTGACTTCTGAAAAAAGGCTGGTGAAGGGTTCAAATCAAGAGTTGGTTTTCAGAATGATGGTGGCCTGAATGAAGGCTTAAAGTTTAAATGCATTTTAGAAATGGAAGAAACATAGCGTATTAGACCTTCTAGACTTCAGGAGGCTCTGGAGGAGAGTGCGTAGTGCTCAAACACAGGTGCCTCAGTGTCCCCTGGCTTCTGCAGTGCTAGAGGCCACTACTTATTTGAAGTGAAGTATCTGTCTGGCTTTTTCCATGATAGTTTGATTGTGATACATTTGGCTATTCATTTGACACCTAAAAGAAAATGATTCACCTCTTTGGAAAGATACAAGGTGTTTCATTATCTCAAACTCACTTGCCTTGGTGGCATGTCTCATCAGCACACCCACACCAGCTCCCCCATACGCTCCTCCCTGAACCTGCAAGGACTGGACTCCTGAACCACATTCTTATCCAGGAGCTGTCAGGGAGCCAACACTGATAGAGGGGCTTCTAGACTGGACCTATACATTTTCTGTCCTTTGTCATTTGCCCTGTGCGGGATGCATTGTAACCTCCATTGTATGATAGTCCTTGGGTCATGACACTGGCGTATGACAGAGCCAAGGTGTGTCCCACTCTGTTTGGCCCCAGCCTATGCTGTGTGAGCTGGCATGTTGATAGAATGGAGTGGCCAGGGGTATGGTGTGACCTCCATGGAGTTTCTAGATCCATGGGGCTTGAGATGGAGGGCAACTGATTTCTTCTACCTTCCCTTCTTTTTTGTGGGGCTGGGGACTGAACTGAATCTTATCCATGCTAGGCAAGTGCTCTGCCAGTTGAACTGTGTCCTGGCTCTGTTCCTTCTTCTAAAACCACTTCTTTTCCGAGTCTCCTTGATCACAAAAAATCTGAGCAGTTCTGAGTTGCCAACAGATGAAAGGTACCCATTTTCAAAGTAAATGTGGAAGAAGCAGCGTGATTATCCAGACAAAATGATTTCAACAGATGGGTGTGCAGTGTGGTTGTACCAGACTATGTCACATGTTTGTGCATGTGTATGAGAAAGATCAGTCCCCCATCATAGGAATGTTTTATATGCCATCACCATCTCTAAGGCATTATTTTGATGTGTCATTGGCTCCTAACTGAAGGTGGCATTTTGGCCTTCCTTTTGCAGATCAGAAAGTTAGAAACCACGTAGCTGGCTGTGCTGGGTTGGAAGCCAGGTGCCCAGGACTTTGTCCTTTATACCTCAGTACTGCTTCATCAGGGTCAGGATGACCGGCATGGGGAGAGAGGTTGAAAAATGGAAGGTTTGTGCCTGGAAGCCTTATCCTCAGATGAGAAAAGTTGTATTTGCATTTGAGAAAGACTCCTCATTGGTTGTGGCAGTGCTGGTGGGGAGCCTGGAGAGGCCAGGACCATTGCACAACTTAGGAAGGAGCCTTAGCTGTGGGCCGCAGTCTCTTGTGTTTAGGGCCGTTTCCATCATTATTTTAGATAAGAACATCTTGTGTTAAAAACTGCTGTCCTTGGGGCTAGAAAGATGGCTTAGTGGTTAAAGTGCTTGCCTGCAAAGCCAAAGGACCTTGGTTCTATTCCCCAGGATCTACAGAAGCCAGGTGCACAAGGTGGCGCATGTGTCTGGAGTTCATTTGCAGTGGCTAGAGGCCCTGGCGTGCCCATTCTCTCTCTCTGCCTGTTCCTCTCTCCCTCTCTTTTTCTCTTTCAAATAAGTAAATAAATAACATAATTTTTAAAAACCCTGCTGTCCTTGTCCAGAGGTCAGTGTAAAGACAGCTGCTGCATGATGTGAGTAGAGTCCTCAGGTTTTGGAGAAGAGGGTGCAGTGCAGAGGGTGGGCATGTCCACAGGCCAAGTGTGACTTCACACTGGTCAGAGGGTGGCAGGATTTGAGGTCGGGAGCCCTGCGTGAGAAGGTCAGCTGTACTCTGGAGCTAGCAGCTGCTGCTTGCTAACCTCATCCCCAGCACAGCTTCCTGTGTTGTCCCTGCAGATAGGGAGGATGGCTGGAGCTCAGCACTTGGTAACTGAGAGAACGTGGGCACAGGAGACTGCCTTATTCTTCACCAGCATGGATGGCACCTAGCTAGACCTGGCAAAGATAGATTGCATCCTATTTGTGCTGCCTTTTCAAAAATAAATTAATCCCATACATTTTATTAATTTATGGACTTACAAAGTTTAGAAGAAATTCACATTTTTTCTTTCTATAATATGCATGTGATTACTAGAGAATTTTTGTATGTAATTTACAAAAAGAGGCCATCAAATTAACTTAAATTCCTCTCAGCCTCACCCTGATTAGCACAGTGTCTGTTGTAGGATTCCTGAAAAGACATGACTGGTATGGCTCCCATGTCTGCAAACCTTTGGGAGGACCAAGCTGTTGGGAAAGATGATAAATCATTCTCTCTTTAAAGAGAGAAAGGGGACAGGTCTGGAGAGATGGCTTAATGGTTAAGGCACATGCCTGTGAAGCATAAGGACTCATGTTTAACTCTCCAGGTCCCACGTAAGCCAGATGCACAAGGTGACACAAACGTGCAAGGTCACACATGTGCACAAAGTGGCGCACACGTCTGGAGTTTGTTTACTGTGGCTGGAGGCCCTGGTGCACCCATTCTCTCTCTCTCCTTTTTTCTTTTTTTTTTAAATTTATTTTTTTAAATTTATTTGAGAGCGACAGAGAGAGAGAGAACGAGAGAGATAGAGAATGGGTGTGCCAGGGCCTCCAGTGGCCACTGCAAATGAACTCCAGATGCATGCACCACCTTGTGCATCTGGCTTACATGGGTTCTGGGGAATGGAGCCTCAAACCGGGGTCCTTAGGCTTCATAGGCAAGTGCTTAACTGCTAAGCCACCTCTCCAGGCCCTTTTCTTTTTCTTTCCTTTCCTTTCTTGGTTTTTTTCGAGGTAAGGTTCCACTCTAGCTCAGGCTGACCTGGAATTCACTATGCAGTCTCAGGGTGGCCTCGAACTCACGGTGATCCTCCTACCTCTGACTCCTGAATGCTGGGATTAAAGGTGTGTGCCACCATGCCCGGCCCAGCTCTCTCTCTCACTCATGCTCTCTCATAAAAAACAAAAAAAACAAGAGGGAAAGTAGGGAGGAGTAGAAGAATGAGGTAAAGGGTTGGATGATGGCATACCCAAGGAAGTGGTAAAATGTGCTAGGGTTTGTTGTTTTACAATTTGGGGCTGGGGTTTTGAAGACACCCAGTCTTGGCTGTGACAGTAGAGGGAGGGGTATCTTCCAGGCATGCACTGTAGAGTCTCCTCTCCTTTCAAATGGACTTGATATTCAGGAGACCTTACACTGAAAGTTCAGGCCCTAACCTGTTGGGCTGCTTTCTTCAGAACACGGCAAAACGCGCACTCACTGGGCTCTTGGAGAAAAGAAACATCCCTTTTATACACCCAGGGGGGCAGACACATTGGATGGAAGTGGAGCCCTAAGTTTCTGTATCGGTGGCATGTGGTGTGTGAGCATTTCCAGAGAGGTGATAAGACCTTTGACTTCAGGCCTTTCCGTTGTCACTTCATTCCTGTGGCAGCCCCAGGGATCTGTGGCTGCGTTCACTGGCCCACAACCCAGGCTCTGGGATGCGCTTGATATACTTGACTGGGCTTGTGCACTCAGGTGTGGACCTCAGCTCCACAGGCACACAGAGGTGGAGATTGCAGGAGGGAAAATTGGATTCTGGAGATGTCAGACACCAGGAGGATAGGACTTAGATGAAGCTGTGTGTGTGTGGGTGGGGGGGTGTCTCTATTTGTTCTAGCTTTATAGAATTAAGACTTCTCTGAAACTTTATGGTGGGAAGATATATTTAAGGTGGATCATTTCTAAAAATGTCTTTGTGGTAAGCTATTAATCGCAATTGTAGGTTTTTTTTTTTAACACTGCAGTTTAATAATGAGGGGCTTTCCATTAATATTCCAAGCCATGTTTGCCAGCGGATACAGCAGGTGAAGTGGTAAAATTATGGGCCTATCAAAAATACTTACGCTTCCTGTAATATGATATTAAGTTTAATATTTTTATAACCTCGGCTGAATTCTAATCTCACTAAAGTAGCAGGCGTACTTCCATCTGCAATTCAGTTATGCCCGCATGCCAAGCAAATTAGAAATGCAGATGTCTATGGAGGGCGATGGGTGTCGGAAAGAGTCTTGAAAGACACCAGTGCTTAGTGTAGATGCACTTTCCTAAGTACACCCTACGAGACGTGCGCCTCGTACATACACAGATCTCCACTGTGTCCGTGTTTTAAGTGAGGCTGCAAGAATTAAGGGGCAGTCCTCATCCTGATGGAGCCCTTTCCAGCATCCTGTTCAGTCGCCTTTAAGATCTTCCAATGAAGTCTTGAGAGCAGAACAAGCATCAGTAACTTGAGGGATGGAAACATTGGTCAGTTAATGTAATTGGTAGGCCTACAGTTGACAGTTCATCCCTGGTGGACATAGCTGGCTCAGTTTGATGTAGCTGTTTGGTAGTGCTCGAACAGCCAGCCTTTAGCTGCAGCTTCCAGATGATGATCCCGAGGAAAGGTGCTCCCAGCCTGCAGACAACAATGCTGGCGCTTTCTCTGGAGCACAGGGGAGGGAGCTTGGGCTTCTGGACAGCAGCATTCGTCTTCATTTGATTGTGGCTTTGGAAGGTCCTGATAAGTGCAACCATTTTATAGCTGGTTTCCATGCAGCAGGCTTATTACTCTCAGATAAAACAGCTCACATTTGTTCTTGAAGGTGTGCTTTAATCTTTCTCACCAGATTAGATTATGCTTTAAAGAAACTTGCCAACAAAAATTCAACTTAATTATCTTTTAGAGATTTTTAGAGTTTATTGTAATATTTATGTTTCTTAAGAGAAACCCCATATTTTCATGACTATGCACATTTTATTTTTCTTTAGATTTGTAGAGAGCAGGAGGCAGAGGACTGGTCAAGTGCGGGCACTGTGCTTCATTCGGTGCCTTTGGCCCTGCAGCAGGATCCATGTGTGCCGTCACGGGGGTCAGGGCACCCGGGGCTGGTGCTCTCTAGCTTGTCCCTTCCTTCCCAGGCTCGTCCTGCTGCCCTTTTCTGGTTTCTTGCTGTCATAGAAGGACTCTTCGGAGAGGGTTGGGAGTTTCTAGGATAAGACTCAGCTTCCAGGGCTTATAGAGATACACTAGCACACCCTGGGGTGATGGGGTGCAAGGTCGTTGTGCAGAAGGCCCAGGGAGAACCTAGCTAAGTTCCATGTGTTCGTTATAGGAGTAGGAAGGCCTATTAAGAAAGGCCTTCAGGGCTGGAGAGATGGCTTAGCGGTTAAGGCTCCTGCCTCCTAAGCCTAAAGAATGTTGGTTCCAATCTCCAGGTCCCACGTTTAGCCAGATGCAAAGTGACGCCAGGGCGCAATGCCGCACTTGACCACAAGGGGGCGCACGCATCTGGATTTCGTTCGCAGCAGCTGAGAGACTGCTAGCGTGCCCATCTCTATCTGTCTTCCTCTCCTTCTCTGTCTGTCTCTCTCAAAAAGAAAAAAAGAAAGGCCTTCATAAAAAAGCGTGAGGCTTGCCTTTTGACCCACACGGCCTGCCACACACTGCTTCAGTTAAGCCTGGGAAGGGTGCCAGTGTATACACAGCCTGCACCACTAGAGGAATCCACTCAGGAGGGCTGTTGCCTGAGCGGCACTCAGTGCTAGCTTAGTTATAAACAAGTTCATTATTTACTTGTGAGGCTCGACTAGCAGAGACCTAGGAAAGCCATCGTGAGGTCAGTCTGGAGACTCCTTGAGGAGGTAATGTGCTCCCTTGCATTGAGGGCCTGTGGGCTTAACTAAGCCTCAGACTTGGCTGGAGTTTCATTACTATCGTGGTAGTACTGGTTTTCAGACACTGATCAGGAGCTCTGATTGGTATTGTTTCTTTGGCTAGTTTAAAAAGGGGAGTGGTGGTGTGGTTGACAGACACTATAAATACGTAGTGAACATAGGGAACCATGTTGACGGCTGTGGAAGGAAAAGGCAGGACTTGGAGGAGTCAGGATGAGAGGATAGGCAGCCACATGGGTGCCATGAGAGAGCAAAGAGAAACTCTAGCTGGTGAGGGTGAGGAGGGCTCTAGACTAGGGCTGGGCTTGAGATTTTACAGACCATGCTGAAGGGAAGAAGGTGCAAACTGCCAACCAATGGGAAAACTTGCAAGTAAGCATTTGGAACGTGAGTCTTAACTGGGGAGAAATGTAAGACTGTGGGGGGAGGGTGCATGGGGTGTGTGTAGATAGCAAACAGCCTGAACAAGGCAGGGAGCTTTTAGTTGAGGCTGTGGCTTTTGGTAAGGAGGGCATCCCAGTTCTTGTGTGTGTGTTCTCAGCCCTCCTTAGCCTGCTGAACCAGAAACTTTGGAGTGGAGTCCAGCAGATTCTGTTAAGTTCCTTGGTGGTTCCAGTACACGCCTCTGCTGTTAGTGGAGAAACCCTGGAAGGTGTGGTGTGCTGGCATGTGTGGGAGCAATGGAGAGGCTTTGGGAATGACAGGAGAACATCAGTGGCTGGAGATGTAGAACTTGATGCACACCTGTTGGGCTAGAGGGAGACCTGTCACTGCGACAGATGATTTCAGTTATGGTCTGAGCAATTGAATTTGGGTAGAATGGAAGCTGGGAAGAATTCTAGACGTGAGCCAATGGGGGCTTGAGCTGTATCCCTTTGCTTTACGACCATTGTGGTGCAGCTGGAAATTACCTGTGGCTGCCTTGGGTTCCCAGAAGCAGCTCTCTGCCACATCTCATCTCGCCAGGCCAGTGTGGGTTACGGATCTCATGTTTCCAAGCTGGTGGTTCGTGACCCTAAAGGTGAATTCTTTTTTTTTTTTTTTAATTTATTTTTATTTGAGAAAGAGAAATAGGCACACTAGGCCCTCTAACTGCTGCAAATGGACTCCAGACACATGTGCCATCTTGTGCATCTGGCTTGTGTGGGTCCCGGGGAATTGAATTTGGGTCCTTAGGCTTTTTAGGCAAGTGCCTTCACCACTAAGCCCTCTCCAGCCCTGAAGATGAATTCTTTTTTTTTGGGGGGGGGGGCGTTTTGAGGTAGGGTCTCACTCTGGTCCAGGCTGACCTGGAGTTAACTATGTAGTCTCAGGGTGGCCTCGAACTCTTGACGATCCTCCCAAGTGCTGGGATTAAAGGCGTGCGCCACCACGCCCAGCTCTGAAGATGAATTCTTAACAGTCCCCCACTTTGGTGTCTGTGATGCAGCCGATGTTGTGTCCAGAGTGTGAGATGGGTGCAGGATGGCTGCCTCCAGGTTATGTCCTGGTCACCCGGCAGATCATTAGTGTGTCTGGTATTTGAATGAAGTAAACTAGGTAAATCGGAAGCTCTTTTCTAGTCTGTCATGGGGAAAGTGCATAATTTTGGGTTACAGTTTGCAGCAAACATCTACCCTTCGTGTTTTCATGGGTCCATCTGATGGGGAGAAGCTGAGTATGGCTGGTGTGAGACAGGGACTGTGTAAGCAAGAGGTGGATATGGAATGTCTGTAGAATGCTGCAGTGCAGGTGGTGCCTCATTTTACTCTGGCTTAGGAGCCCACAACGGAAAGGCCAAGGGGGCAGACAGGTTCTTCATTCGTCGCTGTGGAGGATGAGTCCTCAGCAAAATCGCTTCCCAAAGCTGGCCACTTTGGAGGCGTGGCTGGCTGACTCATCTGAAAGGTCTCCCTGGCCCGCTTCCCTAGGATACCTGCACCGGTGCTTGCCGAAGCACAGAACCGTGGCCCTCCCTAGTGTGCCTGGGACCCTTGCTTTGGGCTGCAAATGAACTCCAGGTACATGTGCTACCATATGCATCTGGCTTACATGGATTCTGGGGAGTCAAACCTGGGCGTTAGGCTTTGCAGGCAAGTGCCTTAACCACTAAGCCATCTCTCTATCATTCATATATATATATATTTGGAGAGAGACACAGTGAGAGACAGAGAGAGAGGGAAAAGAAGACAGGTAGAGATGGGCACGCCAGCAGCCTCTCAGCTGCTGTGAACGAAACCCTGATGTGTGCGCCCCCTTGTGGTCAAGTGCGGCATTGCGCCCTTGCGTCACTTTGCATCTGGCTAAACGTGGGACCTGGAGATTGGAACCAGTGTTCTTTAGGCTTAGGAGGCAGGCACCTTAACCGCTAAGCCATCTCTCCAGCCCTCATTAATATATTTTTAAAAAATTTTATTTATCTTGCAAAACCAAAAAAAAAATTTATTTATTTATTTGCGAGACAGAGAAAGAGAGACAGTGGGCATGCCAGGGTCTTTAGCCACTGCAATTGAACTCCAAACACATGGGGTACTTTGTGCATCTGGGTACTGCGGAATTGAACTTGAGGTTCTTAGGCTTCATAGGCAATCACCTTAACTGCTAAGCCATCTCTCCAGCCCAGCAATAATATTTTTTAATGAAAATAACTTTCATTGTTGACAGTTTTTGTAACCTTACAAAAGTATTTATTTGAGAGAGAGAGAATATATGAGAATGGGTGCACCAGTGTCTCCTCTTGCTGCAGACTCCAGACACATGTGCCACTTTGTGCATCTGGCTTTATGTGGGTATTAAGGAATTGAACCCTGGACCAGCAGGCTTTACAAGTAAGTGCCTTTAACCACTGAGCCATCTCCCTAGCCCTTTGTAAACTTTTTTGATGTCTTAGACCAGATTCCTCTGTGTGTTCTTGAATCCAGTCTTTGACATGTTTTGGTGATTCTACAATCACAGGTTTGTACTTCAGTAGCCTTTTAGATCATCTGGACACTCATTGTGATTGTATAGCAAAACCTGAAAAGTGGTGCTTTCTTATTTATTTTATTTTTTGCACTGCTAGGGGTTGAATCAGGGTCTTGCACATGCCAGGTGAGCACTCTTACCACTGAGCTCCTCCCTTCCCCGAAAGTATGCTTTCCACATCCTTTTATTTTCCTCTTTCCAGGCAATGTTTTTTCTTCAGCCTGTAAGAACTCTGTCCCTTGATGGGCTTTGCTGGAGGATGTGGTCAGCACCAGTATGAGTGAATTGGGGTGGAGGGTTGGGGTCCTTCAGGCTTCACAAGATCATTGACCCACCTGTCATGGGGCTCTCCTGCTGCCTTAGTGAGTGCCTTAGTGGCCTTGGGCACATGAAGCTCTGATTGGCATGGCTCTGTTCTTCACCATTTTGGAAGCCAGGACCAGGGAAAGACAATATTGCACTTTCACAGACTTGGGGTGGGATAATCTGAAGCCATGTTTGTGAACTTCGTAACTTCTTCCTTTGAGTGAGTTTTCTGTCACATGTGAGTTGTTTGCAAGGTACTGGTTCATGGGGTTGTACAGATCTTTATTTAATTTTTGTTGTTGTTGTTGTTTTTCGAGGTAGGGTCTCACTCTAGCCCAGGCTGACCTGGAATTCACTGTGTAGTCTCAGGGTGGCTTCAAACTCATGGCGATCCTCCTACCTCTGTCTCCCAAGTGCTGGGATTAAAGGTATGCACCACCACGCCTGCCCCTTATTTTAATTTTTGTTGTTGTTGTTGTTGTTTGGTTTTCTGAAGTAGGGTCTCACTCTAACTCAGGCTGACCTGGAATTCACTATGTAGTCTCAGGGTGGCCTCGAACTCATGGCGATCCTCCTACCTCTGCCTCTTGAGTGCTGGGATTAAAGGTGTGCACCACCACACCCGGCCCTTATTTTAATTTTTTAAAAAATATTTTTTTTACTTATTCGAGAGGAGGCAAATAGAAAATGGGCGTATCAGGGCCTCCAGTTACTGCAAACAAATTCCAGATGCACATACCACCTTGTGCATCTGGTTTATGTGGGTACTGGGGAATTTAATCTGGGTCCTTAGACTTCACAGGCAAGCGCCTTTACCACTAAGGCATCTCTCCAGCCCTGTTTTCTTTTTAATATTTAATTTATTTATTTGTAAGCGGGTAGGGAAGAGAATGGGCATGCCAGGGCCTTCAGCCACTACACACTCACTACAGACATGTGTACCACCTTGTGCATCTGGCTTTAGGTGGATACTGGGGAATCGAACCCAGGAATGAGTCATCTCCCCAGCCCTGTACAGATCTTTTAGACAAGCAGGGCTAACTTTTGATATCAACAAGAACCACTGTTCTTGCTGGGCTTATGAGAAGAGTTTCTGCTTGGGAAACTGAAGAAGAATTTTTTGTGGGGGAAGGGGAGTGGGGGATGCCTTGAGACAGGATTTCAGTCTGTAACTCAGGCTGGCCTTGAACTTGGAGTAATTCTGATGCCTCAGCCTCCTAAGTGCATGGCTTACAGGTGTGAGCTACCATACCTAGCTATAATTTTGCTTGAAAGCCTGATGTTGGTTACTGGTAACTACTCCCCATTTTCAAAATCATCTCCTCTGTACCAGGTCAGGGTCACTGGTGCTTGTTGGTCAGGTGCTCTGGGAAGAAGCACCAAGCCCTACTGCCTGGGGCTGCCCCTGCCTCCACCATGGAGAGGTGGCAAAAGTAGCATTTCACCATGGGCAGGGTTACAGAAATGTGCAGGCAAGGCCAGTTTTCAGTGAGACTAGTACTTCATTGGTCCTTCAAGGTATTCTTAGGTGAGACTTAGCTGTGGTGGTACCTAGCGTGGCATCCCTGAGCACTGTCTTCCCTCCGTGTCAACCTTGGCTGCGCCTGCAGTTGTGCAAGTGTCATCGTGGTGCAGTAGGTGTGGATGTCTTGGCCTGCTGATGACTGTAGCGCTGTGTTCATGGATTACCTGACTTGGGAGAGGTAGCCCCTAGGGCCACAGGTCGTGCCAGGAGAACCTGTGGTGTGGAGGCTTGGCTAGGTTAGCCACACACAGTCCTTCCAAGCCTTTATCTCTCCGTTTAGGAAGTGGAGCCATGGGCTTCTTTGATAGAGCATCGTGAGGACTGAACTGTCCATACCAGGCGGTAATAAAGGCAGTTTTCCTTTCTGTCCATCTTGAGGGTGTGGTGAAAGGATCAGAGAGGTGGGAGATGGTGGAGGGATGAAGAGGGAGGACTCTGCTGTGGCTGTGCTTAGAACCCAGGTAAGTCAGCGGTTCTTGGGTTCTTGTCTGTTTTTTCTAACTTGTATCACCACAAGGAAGGGTGGAGGGAAAAGGGCTGTCCCAGATTCTTGGGCCCTATTGCAACCTGAGTATTGTCAGCTGGGTCAGTGTGCTCTTCTTTCCTTGCGCAGGGAGATCAGAGATTAGATTTCTGTCAAAGCTGAGTGAGACCTGCAGTTCTCAATACTCAATTCATTTTGCTTGTAAAAATGAACCTTATTTTAACAGCTTGAAGACTATGTCCCTTTTTGACAGAAAGGTTGCTAGTCACTGAGAAAGCTCAGGGTTCATGTGAAGACTGGAGGGCCCTGGCTTCTAGATGTGTACCCAGCTTACACAAGGTTAGTCCTGGGCTTGGGCTGACTACTTGTCCCTGAGATTGGATCATGCCTGGCATGTGGTGCTATTTCCAGTTGCTCACAAGGAAGCTCAGTGAGGCCAGGGCAAGGGATTGTTGCATGCCAGGTCCAGAGCTAGGGAGGGTAGTCTTGTGCTTTTCTATTTGCTTGTTTTGAGATGGTGTCTCATATAGCCAAGGCTGGCCTTGACGTCACTCTGCAGTGAGAATGGCGTTGATCTTTAGATCTTCCTGTCTCCATCTTTGAGTGCTGGGATTGCAGGTGTGTGCCACCATGCCTGGTTATGTGATGCGGGGTTAGCACTCTCCCAACTGCACTATGTCCCAGTCCTGGCCTTGTGTTTTCAAATGATTCTTTGTCCTTTATGCTGGTGGCCACGCTGTTCAGATTTTGGATGCCCAGAGGGAACATTTTGATTTTTAGTAATTGGTAGTGAATATGGTGTTCTATGTACACAAGCCTAGAGTTAATAAAAGGTTTTTTCTGGCATTTATTGAATTTGGTCCTGAAGAAGACCTTCAGCAAGGACCCCCTGTTCTCAGAGCACTCTAATGGGCATTATGGTTGCAGAGCTGCCTGGGTGACCAGGTACATTGCTGCATGATACATTTCCATGGGCAAGAAGGGCCCCTGCCTCACTGAGAGGGATGGGGAACCTGAAAATTCTGCTCCTTGCTGTGTGGGACTCCAAAGCTTTTGCAGGAGTCCTGGGTACATGATGCTGGAGTGGCTGGGGGCAGGAGTAGTGGGCTGCACGACTCTATGAGAACCTTAGATTCCTTCTCATGAAGACTAGGGCCAGATACTGCTCTCTGCAGGGATGTTGTTTGTGGACTTAGGGAAGCCCAGAGGTGGGTGCCCAGCAGAAAAGGAGGTGGAAGTCCTTTCTGGGGGGAGACTGGTTCTGCCATCATTGGAGGACTGTCTTGGCCCTGCAGCTGCAGACTGTGTGTGAGGTGGGCTGGTATACGGCTTCAGGTTTCTCATCTGAAAATTGTCATCAGGTGGTTCTCTCTCTCTCTCTCTCTCTCTCTTCCCTCCCTCCCTCCCTCCCTCCCTTCCTTCCTTCCTTCCTTTCTTTCTTTTCTTCAAAGTAGAGTCTCACTCTTGCCCAGGCTGACCTGGAATTCATTATGTAGTCTCACGGTGGCCTCATACTCACAGTAGTCTTCCTACCTCTACCTCCTGAGTGCTGGGATCAAAGGCCTGCGTCACCATGCCTGGCTTTTTAGTTCCCTGTTTCTTTAAGAGTTAGATAGGTGAGATGGGTGGTGCACCTCAGGAACGGGGCTGGGCAGTCCATGCTGACCGCAGGCTTTCTCTGAGTGGGATGTTACTTCAGGAGCTATAGTCATATGTGTATTTTTGCCAAAGCCCCACAGCAAACATATATATTTCAAAATAGGCAGCATATAATACTGGGGTCAACCCTGAAGGCAGTGGAAGCTTACTCTAGGTTCTTGTTGGGGGGGCTGAGTTAAAATTTGCTCTACTTGTGAAATTTCTCTAGCATTCTGTTGGCAACATCATATTTTGGGGCTTGTCTTGATTAGCTATGTGGGGAATAGGGTGGAGAAAAGCTGAAACTGCTTGAACACTCTGAGTTTCCGAAAAGGATGATTTGGCTGTGCTTTATAGAATGAGACAGACCTGTGGTGGTCTCCTGGCTTAAGTCTTTGGTAAGTCCTGTTGCAGACATTCACGATGGCTTTGCAGGAATGCAAGGCCAGAGGACTAGCAATCAGACTTGAGTTGTAAGCCCTGCTCCCAGCCCGGGCAGCTCCTGCTGTCAGACATGAGCCCGTCAGTACCAGCCTTCTGGTGAGCTGCAGAGTGAGGTTTGCCATCTCTGCTCACTTGCTGGCATCCTTCTCCTGGGCTCAGATGGAGTGAGTATTAGCATGACAAATGGCACTGATAACCGAATACTGACCCTCCTAATGAAATATTTTCTTTCTCAGTGATGTTACAGCCTTTCGATTATGACCCCAGTGAGAAAAGTAAACACAAGTTTATGGTTCAGTCTATGTTTGCTCCACCTGACACTTCTGATATGGAGGCAGTAGTAAGTACCGAACGCTTCTTCTTCTGGTAACCAGGCCGGCGAGGGACGGAGTGGTGGGTGCATGCCTTTCTAATGTGGCCCAGGTAGTCCAGGGAGCCTGTTTGCAGGGAGACTTGCACTCCCACTGCCTCCCTGTAGACTTTCTAACCCTTTGATGAGTTGTGTTAACATTTTATATGGCTGTGCTTTCCTGACTGTTACAGACTTTAGCAATTCTGGGCTCTGCTGGACTGCCTACTCCCCTTTTTCTTGCTCTCTGCACCCCATAGTAAAGAGTATTTTTCATTGTTTATTCTAAACCTAGAAGGTCGTAAAGAGTGTTGCATACTAAATGTCTTTTCCTTTTTCACTTATACTTTCTTTCCCTTTGGGGGGGCCTTAGCTCTTTGCTGGGGGTTTGCAGTACTGAAGGTTATGCTTTGGGCCTTGCTCATACTAGGCAGCTGCTTTACCTCCGAGTTACCTCCGCACACTGATTCTTGGTCATTAATACTAGCTAGGTTCTCTTTATGTTTCTCCTGCAGAAGTATGTTTAACAGTGTCTCTAATTTTGGTAAAATTAAAGTGACCTTGTTTTTATAATTACACAATGTTATGTTCTTGATTTTTCTATGAAAAGAGAGATTATAATAGAATTTCTCCCCAAAGGAGGCCTTTTATATATTTGAGAGAATCTATAGCATCTTGGGGACCATCTGAGTCCAAGTGTGGGGACCCACCCCTCAGCCACAGCAGCCACAGGGTTAGGCTCTGGTTCTCACAATCTGGAGGGGCCTAATTGTCTCTGACCCTCTCCATTGCTTCCCGGCCCCAAGACTGAGAACGTCATCCAGAAATGTCTGCAGTTCCAGTTAGCCATTAGGACACTGTCATTTTCCCCTTTCCAAGCTGTTTAGTAAGGGCTGTTTGGTGAGAACCCATTTACCTGTCCCAGTGCCACCGTCCAGTCTTTTCGCTTAGCTTGGGAAAGCACAACTGGCTCCTTTACTGTGCTAGTTCACTCAGGGGCAAAAGAAAAGGAAGGGTAAGTGAGAGCAGTCCCGTGGGCTGCCTTCTTGCCACAGAAATGCTCAAGGCATCACTGCATTTCATGGGTACGTTTGTTGCCTCATGTTAACGGTGGAATAAAGGAGCACATGACAAACTCAGTGTGGACGTCTCTGAGTGCACTTGGTATGGCTTTTCCTTGCATGTCAGTGGAAAGGGCAGGGGGTTGGCCCTGTTGGTTTTGAAGCTCATTTCTGCCTTCTGCTAACATTGTGGCCTTGAGCAAGTGTTAGCTGTTCACCTGTAGCCGGATCAAAGTGCAACCCACAGCGTTGTGAGGATAAGTGTGCCCACTGTCCTCCATGGTTTGCCCAAGTGTGATAGAGGGCAGACTCTGGGTGTCTAGTAAAGGGGCCTTCTACTTTCTAGTAGGATTATAACAATTTCAAATAGGTTGTGCGAATATTTGTTGGAATGCACAAGTGAGTGAAGGCTGAGCTAGAAGTGGCTCATGATTCTTCCACACCAGACTTGACTGCCGAGGGCTTAAGCTTCCCTTTGTCATGAGATAGTTTTTTTATTATTTTGGCATCTAGAAAGTAGGAAACCTGGAAAAGTGTCCATTCACTTTGCCTCATTTTACCATTTGTGATACCCTGTGGCATTTGCTTGCTCTCAGCTACACCAGCTGCCTGCATGATAGAGGCTGGGTGACACTTCAGTACAAGGGCAGCTTTCTCTAGAGCCAGCCACAGGATTGTTGGCAGAGACAAGACCATGGACTGTGATTCAGTCCTACTGCCAAATGTTGACGATCAAGCCCAGTCAACGTCATCTGACTGCTCCATGGCCTGTGGTTACCCTAGCAGAACTCCCCAACTTCTGTTTTCAAGATGCTTGAAAGAGCCCTGGCCCACCGACTAGAATCTAGAGCCTCATGTTCTGGTTCTAATTATTTCCTGATGATTAAATTCAGGTTAGTTTTTTAAAGCAAGAACCCCCATAGCCATGCAGTCACATGGGCATTCACCAGGCATTTCATTGGCTGTAAGTGTTCATAGGTGATGGGTGATTCTCTGAGACCATGTGAATAAGGACACCCTGCTCATCATCATTCTGTCACCAGCCTTGAGCTCCCTGCGGTGGCCTTTGGCTGATCTGACACACATGGAGGTTCCCTTCCGTGTCACACTGTGCCAGGAGCACACTGTAGCATCTGTCTTCACCAGGAGCTGCCCACTTGCAGGTGTCCTTGAGTGTGCCAGTCCATCCCCTGACTGCCGTTGTTTATGTGGCAATTGCCTGGTGCCAGGCACATGTTTTCTGGTTTGGGTTCTTTGTACCTTGTTGCTGTAGCTGCCTCCTGCATGGTGGGGGGAGGGGGCTAAGGAGGGGGGGTGCCTCCTTTCTGAATGGTGACGTTGCTGCTCTGCTGGCTGCCATTCTCAGAGCCCTGGATTCCATCCCTCACTTGTGAAAGGAGCTGTAATTTGGGCACACCTCCAAGAATCTGGGCTTAGCCAGGAAGCCCCTTACCAGCCAGTGGGGTTCATGGGGGGGCAGAACTTGGGGCAGTCACAGTGGTGGGAATGGCTTGTCAGTGAATATGCTCTTCTGGTATTGGCAGGATGGTGCTAAAACCCTCACTCTTGGGCTCTCTAGGCAGCATGTACCCTGTAATGAGAGACAGAGACACCTTTAGAGGGTTACCTTTGTACAGCTGTCCTCCTGGGCCTATGCTGCCCATGGACCACCAGCAGGAGGGTCTGGGCAGGCCTTGAGCAAGATGCCAGTGTTTTCAAAGTGTAATAAATATTCAAGAAATCTAGTGCATTTAATCTTGTCCTGTTTGAAATATTGAAACCTCAGGACTTTCTCGTTAAGAATATTTTTCTGGAATTGTCAGTTATAGAAAGAAAATTACTCTTCCAGCAGTTTTATAATATCCTGATTATTAAATTTAAATTGTTTTAGTGGAAGGAAGCAAAACCGGAAGACCTTATGGATTCAAAACTTAGATGTGTGTTTGAATTACCAGCAGAAAATGATAAACCAGTAAGTATGTCTATAGTTAAGAGTAATTGAATGTTGGCAGCTGATACTTATTTGCATACCATCTCCTGCAAAACCAAGATTTAAATTGGCAATTTTTTTTTCTTCCTCCTAATGTATGACGAGAAATAAGCTGAAGTCAATACAAGCCTCTGCAGGGCTCAGGCTCTGCAGAGGCAGCCCGTGGAGGCTGCTTTTGCTTGGAAAGTGTAGCCTGTTGGTTCCTAAGGAATCAGAAATCACAGAGAGTTTCTGTGGCATTGTCAAGGCCTTGTGAGCAGTGGGTGGGACCAGACAGGAGTAAGTAAGCGCCCTGTGTCATCATATTGCCTAGGCAGGTGTGAGCTTAGCAGCCTTCCCCGCAGCTCCACTTCTGCCCCTGCTCCCAGGCTCTGCAGCCTAAGCCTGCTTTTAGGTGAGGATCTGTCAGTCTCAACACTGCAAACATTCTACCCTGGGTTATTTGTTTTAGCTGCAGTCCTGTCACTGCAGGGTGCAGGGCATTGCCCCTCCCCCAGAAGACCAGTAGTGCTCCCAGGGATGACAACAGGAAGTGCAGTCCAGGCATTGCTAGGCCACTCTGTCCTTTCCTTTCTCCTTGTGCTCAGCTTATCCTGGCCTTCTCTGTGACAGGGAGAGACAGAAGATGTACTCCTCTCTTTAAAATAAAACATTTTTACTTGTACTTAAAATCACAAGAATTTAAACCTGTGCAAAGTATGAAGCTCCTTGGCCATTGGTAGCCAGAGCTGGGCCTGAGTCAGAGCTGTGGAATGTTTTCTTTTGTTCTGTGACGGCTGTCATCTGGTTGAAGGAAAGAACTACATCCCATCGAGGGAAAGTCTGTTTGGAAGTGGGGATTCCTGGATCCTGACCCCAGAGAGGTGAACTTGGGCCTGGGCCCTGTCCTTCCAGAGCTTCCTTTCCATGGAAACTGCAGACTAGACTGGATACCTGGTTTTCAGATTGTTTCCCAGAACCCCAGGAAACCATCCTGAGTGTCCATGCCATGGCCTGCAGGGAAATGGGACAGTATGTGGCCTCCTCAGACAGAAGCATGGCCGATTCTCTGAACTTGTTTCCCCTGTTCCAGCTGAGGTTGGTGAGCTAGACTGCCCCAGCTTGGGCTGCTTGTCCTCTTGCTGGTAGCTCCTGAACCTGCACAGTTAGGAGTGAATTCTCTTTTCTTTTCTTTTCTTTTCTTTCCTTTTCTTTCCTTTTCCCTTCTCTTTCTTTCTTTCTTTCTTTCTTTCTTTCTTCTTTTCTTTTCTTTTCTTTTCTTTTCTTTTCTTTTCTTTTCTTTTCTTCTTTTTTTTTTTTTGCCCCCAGGGCATGGTCTTGCTCTAGCCCAGGCTGACCTGGAATTCACTATGTAGTCTCAGGGTGGCCTCGAACTCACAATGATCCTCCTCCCTCTGCCTCCCGAGTTCTGGGATTAAAGGTGTGTGCCACCACGCCCAGTAGGAGTGAATTCTTAGAAGGTGGGAATTGAGGCACTATCACGGCCCTTCTTCTCTTTCTTTGAAGTATTAGCCTCAGCCCAGTTCCATTACTGGCTCTTATTTGTAATTTCTAGAGTTCATTTGCTTCAGATTATCAAGATATTAGAGAAAGTGATCCATTTTAAAATAAATGTGACATTGTGCAGTGTGGAGGAAATGCTACCATGTGCGGTACATGCTAAAAACTTATTTTGCTTAAACAATTGTTTCTTAACCTGGTTGGTGACACTTGAGCTTTTGTTTATTTCTGAACAGCATGATGTGGAGATAAATAAAATATCCACAAGTGCAGCAAAGACAGAAGCATCATCGGCATCTAAACCCTTGGCTTCATCTCTGGAGGACCCAGAAGTGAGGAAGGTGATGGAGGAGTGCAAGCGGCTGCAGGGGGAAGTGCAGAGGCTGCGGGAGGAGAGCAGACAGCTCAAGGTGACTCTGTTCTCCAGGCTACACAGTATGGCCATCCTCCCTGGGGTCTTGGTGGGAAACTCGAATCCCTGAATTTGTAGGAATTTGTTTTGTTTGGGGCATTGCTTAATTTTCCTTCCCCTGGGAGTAATTATAGAAGCTTTCCTCAGATGTTGTAGAAGGTGCTGTGTCCTGCCCCAAAGTCAGAGTCCACTACATCTTGGTCAGACATTTTTCAACCAAGAACCACTTCTGCCTCTGAGGGTGTAAACTGAGAACTAGCAGTGGGTGTTTTGAATATGCATTTATAACCCATCAGTCCCATTTTTTGGGGTCTCCTTGGATGGAAGTCTCTACTAGGCTACATCCTGTCCCATGGTCTATTTTAGCATAGATGTGAGTCTGTTCTTTTTTTGCATGTGTGTGGTGCATGGGCATGTATGTATGCTTTTCTTATGTGCGTGGGCAATGTGTGCATGTGTGTGTGCAGGCCAGAGGTTGACCTCTGTGTGCAGGCCAGAGGTTGGCCTCAGGTGGTGTTATCAGGAAGCCTTCCACCTCTTTGAGACAAGGTCTTTCCTTGGCATAAAGTTCATCAACTAGGCTGGACTGGATGGCAAGTGAGCCTCAGGGAGCCTCCTGTCTCTACCTCCCAAGATCTGTGACGACAGGCATACACCACCATACCTAGCATTTACCTGGGTTCTGGGATCAAACTCAGCTCCTCATGCTTGCAAGACAAGCACCTTACCAACTGAGCCGTCTCCTGAGCTTAGTAGGCCTGGGCGTCGTCAGTGGCACATGCATTGATGAGATGGAAGAATGCTTCTGTCCTAGTAAACATGAATGGAGATGTGCAGGAGAAGTGGATACTGCAGGGCAGGTAGCTGGGCTTCACGGGGATCCAGGGGCCCTGATGTTGTGCAGATGGTTCCCGTTGACACAGTGAATGAGTTTTCAGCCTGTTCTAGCTCAGCATTTCTCAGACCCTGTTTGCTGAATACCACTATGGCCCCTTCCAGTTTTCAGAGTATAAGTTGATCTGCTTTGGACCTGACATTGCATAGGTTACATACGATCATGTGATGATGAATCTTGAGTTGCAGCTTAAACTTCAAGGTTTGTTTGTTATTGATCCTAATGCCTCCCTTACCTTGAGCAAGGAATTGGCTTTCCCACTTGATCTGCCATAACACCATGGCATCTGTATGTGAAT
Organism: Orientallactaga bullata; assembly: GCA_004027895.1. Taxonomy (NCBI): domain Eukaryota; kingdom Metazoa; phylum Chordata; class Mammalia; order Rodentia; family Dipodidae; genus Orientallactaga; species Orientallactaga bullata. Next base: position 51,057 of record PVKW010008549.1, read on the forward strand.
GTTAGAAGCCTGTGCCTCGTGTAGAAAGTGTGATAAGCTGGGCGTGGTGGCACACCTTTAATCCCAGCACTTGGGAGGCAGAGGTAGGAGGATCACCGTGAGTTCAAGGCTGCCCTGAGACTACATAGTGAATTCCAGGTCAGCCTGAGCTAGAGTGAGACCCTACCTCAGAAAACCAAAAAAAGAAAAGAAAAGAAAAAAGAAAAAAGAAAGTGTGTGATAACAGCTGGTAAAGTTTTGTCATATTTAATATCCCAAGTAGCATTTGTTCCAGCCATCTACCTATAGCTAACCAGGTACCACCTGTACAGGGTTCTGCACTGGAAAAGTCTTCAGGGCACCACTGTGCAGTGTCTTGTTCTTTTTGCCTTGGGGAACACCTGGGATTTCAGAAGTCATTGATGACTTGACTCTGGATGCCTATCTATTCAAGGCAGAAAGGAACAGTACAGCCGGGACATGGCCAGAAAGGGTGTTGGGGTAGAGGACAGGAAAGGTCAATGTCCCTCTGAAGAGCTTGTCTCTTAAATCAGAACACTGAGGAGGGCTGGGCTCACTTGGTGTTGCAGGGAGACAGGAGGGGCCCTGGCCTTGCCTTCCCATCAGCCTTCACCAGCCCTTCCTGCTGAAGGCTTTAGCCTCATGCCGGGAGGGTGGCTATGTCTGGAGAACTGACTTTGAAATGTCTGCTTGTTACTCCAGGAAGAAGACGGGCTTCGGATGAGGAAGGTGGCGCAGAGCAGCAGCCCCATGGCCGCTCTAGCCAGCACTGGCAAGGAGGAAGGCCTCAGCACCCGGCTGCTGGCCCTGGTGGTCCTGTTCTTCATTGTCGGCGTCATCATAGGGAAGATTGCCTTATAGAGCAGCATGCAAAGGATGGCAAATTGGATTGACGGATCCGCCACATCATGGGATTTAAATTTATCATAACCATGCGTCAAAGAAATTAATGTATGATGACATCTCACAGGTCTTGCCTTTAAATTACCCCTCTCCATGCACACACACACATGCACACACAAATATAGCATAATATAAAGATCTTTTAGAAAGTTAAAAATTGATAGTAAATGACTGGAGGGACAGAACGATCTCTTCTAATGACGAAGAGGAGCTCCATGATTAACCACAGTGGCTTCTTGTAGCCGCCTCGTTAAACATGGGTAGGACTTGGCACGTGTTGTTGGATCACCTCTCTTAAAGCAAGATGCTCTTCCTTGCCTGCTGGTGCTGGTCCGTGGGTTGGGAAGCCCGGCACAGCGGGCAGGCTGTCCCTCCCCAGTCACCGCACTGCTGCTCCTGCCCAGGCGGCTCCCTCAGGTCTGCAGTCCGTCCAAGCCATCGGTTCCTCAGGACTGTAGAGCAGCCAAAGCCATGCAGCACTGTGTGGTAGCTGCTTCTGGTGTGCTTGTAGGTCACGTGTGAGGAACATGTCAACTGACCCAGCACTTGGGAATAAAAGTCTGTGCTTTGTTCTCTTAAAGGGACCATGCTAAGTTATGTTGGTTCATGTAGTAAAACTGAGGTGTTACCAGAGGTGTTGAAGCATACTTAACTTATTTAGTGTATTTCATCTCATTTCTCACTGTCTCAAGTCACCTGTGCTACAGAACACCCATGAGGGGCTGGCACTGCTGCCAGGTGCTGTGACTCTTTGTGTCTGGAGGTTCTGGATTTGAGGAGGGCTCTGTCTGAATTCCTGACAGATGTCCTGGGAGGGGCGTTTTTTGTAGTGACAGTCAGCTATGGCTTTTCCACTTGAATGGAGAAGAGGAATGAGTCTTCTAGATTGTTAGTCCACTCCTCCCAGCTGCCACTCAGTCTTCAGCACATAGACTCAAGGCTGTCCTGCCCTCCTCAGGATGAAGAGTCAGGCTGCAGAGGGTGAGGTGCGTGGGTGGGGTGGGCAGGAGGCTCCTCAGCCAATCTATCTGCTGGTAATGGAGTCTGACTGTGAGTTAATTCATGCCCTGAAAGCCCAATCCAATTCTGTTCAACTATGTAGCATCTTAAAAAGAAAATTAAAATAAAGCCCAAAATTAAGAGTTCTTTTGTCATCTTGTCACATTTGCTATGTGGGGGGAATTATTTTTATTAATCATCATTAGTTTGCTATGGAAGGTTGATTTTAAAATGAGCTCTGTCGATGAGAAGTACACGTAATGACTTCACTACACACATCTGCACATGCGCGCACACACATTACTTGTTAGTTGGCTTCAGCCGGCAGAATAAAAAATAAAAGCTCTGACACCTCAGCTCCCATGACCCTCGCCCTTCTATGGCCTCTGCTTTCAGTGAAAGGCACTTGCCCACAGGTCAGGGAGCTGAGCCACAGACTGGGGACAGGTGCTTGGTGTGGTCCCAGGAGGGGCCTGGGTCTGACAGGACGGGTCGATTAAAAAGAAGACCATCCTTAGCCCTCACACTTCAAGCAGCCTTCTGTGGCTAGCACAGACATGCAGGCTGGTGAAGTGGGAGTCTGCTTGGACTGAGTAAGGAGCTTTTTGTCTCGTGTGAGAAGTTCACAGCAATCCCTGGTACCCCACTAAGTATGGGAAAAGCCATTCAAGCCTTATAGATGAATACCACAGATCCTTTTCATTTGACCCAGGTGCCTAAGGAAGAGAGGGAGAAAACTGAATTTGTTGAAGGTGCTGCTGGTCCCTCCAAGCCTGAGAGCAGAGACACTTGAAAGGGCTTCCAGCAATACCTGGGGTCTGTAGCCCATAGCACTAGATTGGGGTCTGCAAGCTGTGTTCTAAGAAAACATGATGGTTTGGTGGTGGTAGGTGATTGCTCTGGGTATGTCTAGGAGAAAGTGCTGGGCTGGTCCGAGAATGCAGGCATTTTTGCTGCTGAAAGAAGAAAAAAAAGTCTTCTCAGAAGTCTCCTTCCCTTACAAAGATTAAGCTTGCTGATCATGTTTGAGATGGAAGAAGGAAACAGGAAGGGAGCTGTAGGAAGGTGAGTTGCTCTCCCAGTCATCCTGGTCAGTGAGGGCTCTAAGGAGAAGTGTTTGAAGGAAGCAGTGTTTATGTTTGGGGCTCTCTGAAGAACCACAAACACTCAGAACTTGGAGGTGTGTATGTTTTGGGTGACAGTTCTGAAATGACCAGAAGAAAAAACAGGAAGGCAGAGAGTGTGGTGCTGTGTCCCAGTGGTTTGCAGTGCCCAGAGAGGAAGAGTCAGGTCTGAAAACGGCAAAGCTGAGACCTCTGCCAAAGGATGGTGGCTGTGAGGCAGCATGTGTGCACGTCCCTTGGTCACTGCCCGCAGCCCCTCGGTTGGGTGTTCTGGCTATGGAAATGCAGCCACGGTGCTCCCAGAGATGGAGGCAATAGCAGAATCCTATAAATTGTTATTGATTGAATTTTAAGTTGATAATTTAAGCTTGGAACAGTACAGAGTATCTCTTAAAGACAGCAGGCTAGATTATTTGTAGGTTTGAGGACCTGACTTTAATTTTTTTCTCCTCCTAGTTTGCATGTTTTCTCTCTGGTCTTTTAAACTGCTGGCACCAGCAGTAATAAATACTGATAAAATCAAAATTGATTTTTACCAGTGGACAGTTTATGCCTAGAGAGACGGCTTAGGCCTACATAACACAGAAGGGGGAAAAATGAAGAACCTCCAGTGATCCGTGAAAACCTAAACACCCTTTCAACAAATCCTAGGAACAGAATTGCTATCAGGAGGGATCAGTGCCCAGCCTGCAGGCTGTGTTGAGTCAGTTGGAACTGTATGCAGTTGGAGCACAGAGCTAAAGAACCCCTTAAAATTCATTTGGAAACAAGCTGCAAATGTGTGTGTGTGTCATATATATATATGTAAGTAATTTGACAGGTTTTGAATGGCACCTGTATTGCTTTTACCTGGTTTTTGTATTTGCAAGCATAGGCCCATGCTAGAAAAGTGAGCATTTGCTATCTCCAGCTCCTTGAGATAACTGGTTTGAGGAAAAATCTCTGGTTATGGTTTAAAAGGAAAAAAATTAAAAGATGTGGGTCTTTGGCTTCCAAGTCCCCTCATGCACCAGAGTGACATTTTACCTCCCAGAGTTAGTCCAGTGCAGAGGCCAAGGCTCTCCTTTAGCGATGGTGGCCCTGCCTCCTGTGGTTACCAGTGTGCCATGGAGGAGGGAAACTAAGTAAAGCTTTGCAAATTTTATTTTTTTGGCGGGGGTGCGGGTGTTTCGAGGTAGGGTCTCGCTCTAGCCCAGGCTGACCTGGAATTCACTAGGTAGTCTCAGAGTGGCCTCGAACTCACGGCGATCCTCCTACCTCTGCTTCCCGTGTGCGCCACCATGCCCGGCAAACTGCAGTTTTTGCAAGAGACTTCTCTTGACCACACTTGGCCATGTCCGCTGTTTCTGAGAAGAATACAGTCAGACCTGAGGGGAAATGGACTGTTTAGAAAGCTCCCTCTCAGAGTGTGAGTGGATGGGTGCAATTCGTAGCATGTGGTCCCCTGAGTCTGGCCATCACTTGGGGAACATGAAAGGCAGTGCTGAGATTGCTCAGGTTGGGTTCCCTAGCCTGATTGGATTTCAAGAAGGCGTTTTTCCCTCCTCAGACAGTGGAGTTGTGATGGGAGCCTTTATTGTCGTCCTCAAAAACAGGTCTGTCCTGAGGGAGGACATGAGGGCTCCAGGAGGCTGATCTGGAGCTGCGTCCCTCTCTGTCTGTCAAGGTGTGCCTACTAACGTGCTGTTAGGGCTGGAGGGAACCAAGGGGAGGCAGCGTGTTGCCCCACCCCCTGCCTCAGGTTGCCTTACAGGTGAACACAAGGAAGCCAGGGCTCAGCTCCAGTCACCCTCCTCTTGCTGCTGAGGACCCGACACACTCCAGACAGTAAGAAATGTGCCCTCCCCGTCTCCTCACCACCTGGGGAGTGAATTAGGGGCTTTAGACTTGTCTCAGCAAGGTGAGGATGCATTACATCTTTATAGATAAACGAATGGGAGCATTATGGAAGCAGCCTGCCAAGGTTTGAAAAGAGGGGACTTTTGTGTCCTTAAATTTTGGGGGAAAATACATTGAAGGAGCATGTGACAGGAGACTTTCTGGGCACATCAGACATTTGGTTTGTTTTGGCTTTTTTTTTTTTTTTTTTTTGTCTTCGAGGTAGGGTCTCACTCTAGCGCAGGCTGACCTGGAATTCACTGTATACCCAGGGTGGCCTCGAACTCACAGTGATCCTCCTACCTCTGCCTTCCTAGTGCTGGGATTAAAGGGGTGCGCCACCACGCCTGGCTACATAAGACATTTGGGAACTGCAAGTGGATCACAGCCAGGCTCCAGCTCTCTTTGGGCTTCTGTATCGGGACACACTCCACATGCACAGAAGGCTCGGGCTTCAAGAACATTAGCCAGTTGGTCCATCCCTGTGCCGAGGAACCAAACCTGGGAGTCAGGGAGGAGGCTATAGCTGTATCGACAGCACTATATATGTAGAGTTTATTTCTTATTTCCATTACAGAGGTATTTTGAAAAATATCAAAGATGCAAGAACACACAGCCGTGTATTCAAGTTTACAAGCAAACCCAGTGGAGGTGTAAGACAGGTGGCCTGATGAATATAATTACCTTAGTTCTTTTTTCTTAATGGAATTAATTCATTAGAACATGTCTGCATCCAATCTGTAAGAGAGAAGAAAAAGCAGCGAAAATATAGCTATTATCCAACTTGCCATAAATATTTGCAATTATGATACCTTGGAACGTTTCCACAGTGTGGATCACGCTGATGAAAGATGTCAGTTGAACCCAGAGGCGCTGGGAGGATTGTTTGCTGGGTGAATGCTGATACGTAGTTTTTAAACTAGGCAACATTGATCCTGTAACAGTGCCCTGTTCCAGTTGCTTATTACACCACGGGGCTGATGTCGCTAATGGGTGTGGGTGCAAGATGGATGCTCGCCTCTGTCCTCTCCTGCTTGCATTCTGATGAGCCTAGGCACCAGCCGGGATAGTGCAGCACTGAAGGTCCAGCTCACTGATGCTAGAGCCATGTGCCCTGGCTGAAAGAAAACAGGTTACCTGTTACTTTCATTCTCTTCAGAAAACACCAACCAAGGGAAGCAAATCAAATCTTAACACAATCTCATTAAGGCTTAGTGCTAACAAGAGCTCAGCTTCTGTGACTGGAGATGATAAATTAGCGTGCACATTGTGCACATCGACCCCCCCCCCCAGCTTTCCCTGTAACAAAAAGGCCTCATTCTTTTTATGAACAGGCCACCTGCGTCCCCATCTTCTGTTTTTCAGAAGTAAACTAAAGTCGACGCTTAACCTGCTGGTACAGCATTTATTTAAAAAATATTTCCGTGGAATCTATGTAGATTCCAAGGTGGGAGTTTCTTGTCTGCAGTACCGAGGTCATGAGTAGAGAGCTGCTTTTGTTCTTGAGTTAGGTAGCCAGCACTTACAAGTATTTTATGTGACACAAGGAGAGGGGCCTGGAAACGAATCCACGGATGATTGCGGTCTTATATTTTTCATTCACAAGCAGCCCAAGTGTGGATCCAGGCTTTCACATAGAAAAATGCAAAACACATTGTTATCGTTGCCGGCGTTTCTTTTTATTTTTTTAAACAGCTAATTTGTAAACCTACATTCAGAACTTTCTTTAAAAAGCACGAAGTTGCCGGGTGTGGTGGCGCACGCCTTTAATCCCAGTTCTTGGGAGGCAGAGGTGGGAGGATCACCGTGAGTTCAAGCCCATCCTGAGACTAACAGAGTGAATTCCAGGTCAGCCTAGGTCAGAATGAGACCCTGCCTCCTTCCTTTTTGCATGCCATCCCCGCCGTGCCTTACATATCCCCGTGTCAGAAAGATCTCAGCTTGCGAGGTGTCTCAGTTCTGATCTCAATGTATGTGAACATTTCAGGAAATAAGTATTTCGAGTGGTGTCTATGAATGCTTTCATTTTCATGATTTTTCCTTTATGTATTTAGGTTGTATTTCTCTATTTTGACTTGTAACTCAGGAAAGGTCTCTATCATCATGTGTTTGGTTATCTGATTGTAATAAATTCATGGTTTTATGGCTGACTCTACAGTTTCCCAGAGGGAAGGAGATGTATTTCAGAGTGCCAGATCAAAGGAGCCATCCACAGCATGCCCTCCTCATTCTATACCAGCCTGATGAAACCTGCCCTGCCAAGGCACTAAGCTTGTACGAGCCTCTTCATGTTATGTTCAGTAAACTCTTTGCCCTGAATCTACTTAAAGGTTGCTTCAGTGTAAAATTCTTTTGAATGGGTGACTTGAGTATTCAGATATGCTGTGGAGAATCTACCAAGAGTCCCTGCTCAATTCTCACCCCTCAGGTGTATGAAATTGGATAAACGGAAAACCATAGACACTTGGCACCCGAAGACAGGTTTAGGTCAACTCCCTCATTTTACTGATGAGGGTCTTCACTGGAGAGCTTTCCCATGGGGCTTCTGCACCCTCATCTTCCTGTTGGGGCACAGTGCCACTGATTTATCCAGCACCCACTGCTGGTTTAAGGTGAGCTGGAGGCTGTCTTTTAAGTAGTGATGGACAGCTGTCCATCTTACAGTGGTAGCTGGTGAATCATTCATGCATACACTTAACTCCTTTTGTAACACAGACAAGGGTTGAAACTTCGTACAAGACCAGAGGATTCACTGCTCCAAGCCAGTTATGTGCCCCTAGGCTCCTTCTGTTCTCCAGAGACATTCTGAAGGGTTCCACCTGTGTGCGCAACCTTATGTTCTTTCTTAAAAATATTTTTTAATTTTTATTTATTTGAGAGAGAAAGAAACAGAATGAGCCTCTAGCTACTGCAAATGAACTCTACACACATGCACCACTGTGTGCATATGGCTTATATGGGTACTGGGGAATCAAACGTGGGTCCTTAAGCTTCACAGGCAAGCGCCTTAACCACTTAGCCATCTCTCCAACCCAACCTTGTTTTTTTCTTAAAATTTTTTTTCTGATTTATTTGAGAGAGAGAGAGAGTGTGTGTGTGAATGGGTGTGCCAGGGCCTCTAGCCACTGCAAACGAACTCCATATGCATGTGTCACCATGAGCATCTGGCTTACATGGGACCTGGAGAATTGAACCTGGGTCCTTAGGCTTCACAGGCAAGTGCCTTAACCACTAAGCCATCTCTCTAGCCCCCAACTTTGTGTTTTTCTAGTCACGAGCATACTGTACGTGCTCTGCCACACAGCTTACCTCTGGAATGAGCTTCCTGGAGAACCTGACCCATTGGCATTCTTCCACATGGCTCTGCGCCTATTTCCTGGTTTGATGTGCCCAGAACTCCCCTAGCCAGTGGAGGGCTTTCAGCAGTGTGCAATTTTGCTGCCACACTGCTGACCAGTGAGCCATGCTGTTACAAGGTCAGGTTTAGAAGGCAGATGGTGCGGTGAAGGGCAGCTTACAGTTTGAATTTTGGTTGATGGCTTGTACTGCTTGTCAAAGAGCACAAGGAGGTCCACTGGGCTACTTCTTTGCTCCTTTGCCAACTCAGTCCTTCCCTCACATTTAGTCTGCTCTCTGCAGAAGGTATGCAATCTCTCACACTCTATTTTTTTTATGAGAGAGAGAGAGAGAGAATTGGAGCACCAGGGCCTCTAGCCACTGAAGTCAAACTCCAGACGTGTGCACCATTTTGTGCACGAGTGCAACCTTGTGCACTTGCATCACCTTGTGCATCTGGCTTACACGGGATCTGGAGAATCAAACATGAGTTGTTAGGCGAGTGTCTTAACCACTAAGCCATCTCTCCAGCCTTCTCTCTCTCATTTGATGTCACGGTCCAACAATGGTGCGTAGCTAGTTCCCAGCAACTGGACATTCACATCTGTACCCCTAGACATACATGTGTACACACGGAGGACAGAGTCACACAGGCAACAGACCCACATGCTTGTCTGTGGTGCTCATCACCACATGCACACGGTATCTTGGTTTCTGTTTGCATTTCTGTGCAGAAAATGGAGCAGGGGTGCCTGTGGTGAGTGGATGAAAGTCACTGAAAGCCCAGGAAGACCTACAGTGACATCAACACAGCCGTCAAGGCCTACATCACCAAAGGCAGTGGCACAGGGGTGGAAGGGGCTGAGCACATGGGTCCTGACTGTGCAAACAAGAGTCCCATTGTTTTGCCCCAGACAAATTATTTGCAGCAAAGAACACAGGGGAGTGGTGGGGCCAAGGGCTAACCCTTGGCCAACAGTTTGTGCTCCGGTCTTTACCTATACCAACCACCTGGTCCAAACCTGTTTGTATCACTCAGGTCCCTGCAGGTCTTTGTTCCATGGTGTTCATGAAGGTTGCAGACAAGGTAGATTTCACCTGCCAGCAGTATGGAGCTGATGACAGAAATAAGAATGGTGGGGTCCCTGAAAGCATCTCCTGTGAAGTACTTTTCTGAACACCAAAAGGAGCTATTCTGAAGAAAAACTGCCCTGATTTGCCATTATCTCTTGTTAGTGCATTAGAAGACAAATCTGTAGTCTGTGGGTTTGCCCAGGATCCCTTAATGGGAGTGACATACCCGTCAGAAACCAGACACACCCTCCAAAACAGCACTTAGGTCCCTGGCTTTGCTTGCTCAAGTGCAACATTGTTCAAGTACTCAAATCACATCCAGAAAAAAAAGTAAAAACTTAAGAGCAACACAAAACTAGTATTAGGGACTTTTAGAAAAATGTACCTTAGTGTTACTTCAAAAATGTTAAGAAAATGTAGGAAGCAGGAGGCTTTTCAAAGCCCAAACCCATGGTTCCATGACCACACCTCTCTGGTCCCACTGCTGTGCCAACCTAAGGGAACTCCTTTTTTTTTTTTTATTGTTTGTTTGTTTATTTGTTTTTGTTTTTCAAGGTAGGGTCTCACTGTAGCCCAGGCTGATCTGGAATTCACTATGTAGTCTTAGGGTGGCCTTGAACTCTCATCCTCTTATCTCTGCCTCCCAAGTCCTGGGATTCAAGGCGTGCGCCACCACACCCTGCTGGAACCAGTTTCCATCAGCAGTGACGCAACCGTCCTCCAGTATGCATCCAGCCAAGGGGTGGGGAGCTGGGGCCCACCGCCAGGGCTCTGTCATCATCCCACTTTCTTCCTCCTGTGCTTCCCACAAACTCGAATGGGGGCTGAGCCTCATTTTCAGATCCTCCAGTCTTCTGCCTCCCGTTAGCTATGTTAGCTCCCTCTGTCACCTGCAGGCCTGCCCCTCAAGCATCCTGCCCGAGTCTGCCCTCTGCTGCGTCACAAGCAGGTCAAGCTCTAGGTATATGTATGCGTATTTATGTAGGTATGGATGTAATTATTTTCCAAAACATTTTGTGTGCAAAATATAAAAAGTCAGATACTGCTAATGGGCTCCTAATGAAAGTCAGCCATCCACATTGCCCTGGGCTCCTGCTCCCCAAAGGCAGCACGTTAGCATGTTAACCATTTCGCCTGCTAGTTACCTTAATAGTTCCATCGATTGATTTCTGTCTATGAGAGATAAGGAATTGACGAGTCTTCCTACCCTCGTCCAAGTACAGATCTTCTCCCTCCTCCCTCTCCTAGTTGTGTCCTGATGTGTGGCGCTCTCTGTATCCTCTCCCTCAATTAAGAGCACTTCATTAACAGCTGTGCTTCGCACACTCTAGTTGTACTTACCTTTTTTTATTTAAAATTATGTCGGTGTTTGTGTGTGTGGTTTGTGTGTATGAATTTGTGTGTGTGTGTGGACATACTTGTGTACTTGTGTGTTGGAGGTGTTGAGTGTCCTCTTTAGTCAATTGCCACTTTATTTTTTTACATTTTTAATATTTATTTATTTATTTATTTATTTATTTGAGAGAGAGAAAGAGGCAGAGAGAGAATGGAGAATGGGCACTCCAGGGCCTCCAGCCACTGCAAATAAACTCCAGATGCATGTGCCCCCTTGTGCATCTGGCTTATGTGGGTCCTGGAGAGTCAAACCAGAATCCTTTGGCTTTGCAGGCAAATGCCTTAACTGCTAAGTCATCTCTCCAGCCCCTTTCCACTTTATTTTTATGAGTCAGGGTCTCTCACTAAACCTGTGCTCACTGGTTCAGCTAGACTAGCTAGTCAGCAAGTCCAGGGGGTCCTCCTGTCTCTGCCTCCCAGCTTTAGGATCACAGGTGTGTGCTGCTGTCACATCTGGTTGTTTTACATGAGTGCTGGGGATCCAAACTCAGGTCCTCATATCTACATGGCAAACTTCTTACCCACTGAGCAATCTTCCTGTCCCTGTACTTGCCTTTTCTGCATAACCCTTGTTTTCACTAGAGTTATCAAATCTTGGTGTTTGGTAAGTTTCCTGTGTATAATGCACTTTCGTACATGTATGCAGTGCATCAAACCCTGACATGCTGTTAGTCTCCTCCCACATTCACACATATCCGACCTGAAGGCCATCTCTGAGTAGTCACTTACTTCCTATATTCTCTTGCTCTTCTCTACACTGCCTGTGTACTTCACACACTGTCATTGTCAGCACCTATGGTCTCTTGTGGGTTAGATCCCGCCTTCCTGAATCCCCCATTTCCTTTCTCTTATTTCACTACTTCATTGTGTGAGAGCACATCCTGTAGTAGGTCTCTGAGAAAGGAGTGTGTGGGAGTTTACTATTGGCAGATGTTCCATTCTGCCCTCCCACCTGATCAGATAGTTGTGCTGGGTATAAAACATGAAGTTTAAAATCACTGAGGCAAGCCAGGCATGGTGGCTCATGCCTTTAATCCCAGCACTTGGGAGGTAGAGGTAGGAGGATCACTGTGAGTTCAAGATCACCCTGAGACTACACAGTGAATTCCAGGTCAGCCTGGGCTAGAGTGAGACCCTACCTTGAAAAACCAACAAATAAATAAATAAATAAATAAATAAATAAATAAGCAAAATCACTGAGGCAGACTGGAGAGATGGCTTAGCAGTTAAGGCACTTGCCTGCAAAGCCTAAGAACTCATGTTCAAATCTCCAGGTCCCATGTAGCCAGATGCACAGTGATCCAAGTGCACAATGTTGCACATGCCCACAAGGGGACCCACACATCTGGAGTTCAGTTTGTTTGCAGTGGCTGAAGGCCCTGGCATACCCATTCTTTCTCACTTTCTCTCTCAAAAAATAAATGAATGAATGAATAAAAACCCTTTAAAATCACTGAGGCTTTTTTTTCTCTTTAAGTTTCTATGAAGCCTAATGTCATCCAAATTTCTATTTTCTCTTATTTCTGTGGAAAACTTTTCAACTTTAATTTTTTTTAAATTTTTTAATTTTTTTTAAAATTTTCATTTATTTCTTAGTAACAGACAGAGAGAGAAAGAGGCAGAGAGAGAGAGAGAGAGAGAGAGAATGGGTGCACCAGGGCTTCCAACCATTGCAAACAAACTCCGGATGCATGCACCACCTTGAGCATCTGGCTTACGTGGGTCCTGGGGAATCAAGCCTAGGCTTCATAGGCAAGCATTTAACCACTAAGCCATCTCTCCAGCCCATCAACTTTAATTTTCAACCTCTGGTTTTTTTTCTGTTAGTATATTTGTAATTTTCAAGATTTCTTACTTTTCCATTTCTTGTTTATGTCAACCTGCCATTTATTTACTTACTTACTTACTTACTTACTTACTTACTTACTTATTTAGAGACAGGGTATCATGTAGCCCAGGCTGGTCTGGATCACACTTTGTAGCTGAAGCTGGCCTTGAACTCATGATCTTTCTGCCTCAGCCTCTCAAGTACTGGGATTGTAGGCATGCACCACCATACATGTAGATGCATGTGTTTTTTTTCACTAAGGATGTATAGTTCTTTATTATATGTGTGTTCTGTAAGGAGAAATGTGAAGTGGTAAAATATGAAAAGATATTTATTTATTTATTTAGAGAGACAGAGAGAAATAAGCATACAGAGGGAGAGATAATGGTTGAGCCAAGTCCTTCTGCCACTGTAAATCAGATCCAGACATGCACCACTTTGTGTATCTGTCTTTTTGTGGGTATTGGGGAATTGAAAAGGCCATCAGGCTTTGAAAGCAAGTGCCTTTAACCCTTGTGCCATATCTCCATCTCCAAGTGGTAGGTTTTGTTTACTCCCATATGGTCTACCAGCCCCATGGTGGTATTTAAAGGGTTAAAATCTTTCACCTCTCCTGGCAGCATTCTCTTGGCCACTGCCTCTCTAGGATTCACATGGAGAAGGAAACAGGTACCATTACCATCTAATACGAAATGTTTTATTTGCTACCTATATTAGCATAGTACTTGGCTCTAGGTTGTCACTAAGTCCAAAGATGCCTGGATGACTTTTGGTCCCTACAGGGGTCTGGGAGCAGATCCGAGGGCTATAGCTCCTTGTTATAAATAAAGATGAATTATTGCCAAGACTACTTGTTTCCAGCTCTCCTGCTCTTCTGCCTCCTGAGGTGGTCAGGCCACCATTCATGAATGAGCCTTTGGGAAGATCTGTGTGGCACAGCGGGTCTACTTCTTTTTGGAGAGAGACAGAGAGAGAAGGAGAGGGAGACAGATAGAGATTGGGATGCGCCAGCAGCCTCTCAGCTGCTGCGAACGAAATCCAGATGTGTGCGCCCCCTTGTGGTCAAGTGCGGCATTGCGCCCTTGCGTCACTTTGCATCTGGCTAAACATGGGACCTGGAGATTGGAACTGCTGGAGGTTGGAACCAGCATTCTTAGGCTTAGGAGGCAGGCACCTTAACCGCTAAGCCATCTCTCCAGCCCACAGTGGGTCTACTTTTGAGTTCCATCCTGGCTATCTGCTTGCCCCTTGCCCCCTCCATCCCCTTTACACAGCACCCATTCTTTCCAACTAGTCTCTCTTCTACTTTGATACCTTTTATTCATAAAACTTAATTTACTTTTTATTATTTTTCTTTTGACATGTTCATACATATATATAATGAATTTTGATCTCACCCCCCATTCATTGTTTCTTCCTGTCCCACTAAAACCTTCTTCCCATCATGTTCCCATTTTTGCCCTTTTATTTTATTTTATTTTATTTATTAGAGAGAGAAAGAGAGAGAGAGAGAGAATGGGCATACCAGGGCTCTAGCCACTGCAAATGAACTCCAGATGCACGTGCCACCATGTGCATCTGGCTTATGTGGGACCTAGAGAATTGAACTGGGGTCCTTAGACTTTGCAGGTATGTGCCTTAACTGCTAAGCCATCTCTCCAGCCCCCTTTTTGCCCATTGATTTAAATTGGTCACTTGCTTTTAAAATTACTTTTATTTATTTATTTATTTGAGAGAAAGAGGTAGAGAGAGAAAGAGAGAGAGAGAGAGAGAATGGGTATGCCAGAGCCTCCAGCCATTGCAAATGAATTCCAGACTCATGAGCCACCTTGTGTATCTGGCTTACATGTGTCCTGGGGAATTGAACCTGGGTCTTTGGCTTTGTAGGCAAGTGGCTTAACCACTAAGCCATCCCTCCAGCCCCCTTTTTTCATTTTTTAAAAATTATTTTAATTTTTATTTAAAAATTGGTCACTTGCTTAATCATGGGTGGGAAGTTATATTTACTGGATAGTGGACAATCCTCTAGAGGCTACTCAGTAAAGGTCATAAGGACATGACACCCCCTCTCCCAGCAATCACTAGTTTCCATCCCTTACTCTGGGAGGTGTGGGGGGGTCTCATACCCCTCCCTCACCTATGATGAGAGATTGACAAGCTTGCTCACGTGTAGGAGACCCCTCCTGCTGTGAGTCCATGAGTGCAGCTGATTTGTCCTGTCCAGAAGACAGCCTCCCGTAGCCTTACTTTTCGTCCTCCTGATCTCTCTTTCTTTCTGCTCCCTCTTCTGCAAGGTTCCTTGGGTCTCAAGGTTGTGGTTTAGAGGACACAGCTGATTTTAACAAGAGTGATCATCTGTATTTGTTCTTTTTTCTTCTTAGGGATTCCAAAGATACCAGGTGAAGGGCTAAGAGAGATAGGAGGGCTGGGGAGATGGATCAGTTGTTAGAGGTGCTTGCTTGCAAAGCCTGCTAGCCCAGATTCAATTTCTCAGCACCCATATAAAGCTAGATGCAAAAAATGAGGCAAACATTTGGTACTCATTTGAGGTAGCAAGAAATTCCTGGTGTACACACACACACACACACACACATATAAATATACTTTTTTAAATTAAAAAAATTACTTATTTATTTGTTAGAGACAGAGAGAGTGAGAATGGGCATGCCAGGGCCTCTAGCCACTGCAAACGAACTCCAGATGCATGCACCCCCTTGTGCATCTGGCTTACGTGGGACCTGGAGAATTGAACCAGGGGCCTTAGGCTTCGCAGGCATGTGCCTTAACCACTAAGCTATCTCTCCAGCCTTTTTTTTTTTTCGATTTTTTTTTTTTTGAGATAGGGTCTCACTCTGGCCCAAGCTGACCTGGAATTCACTATGGAGTCTCAGAGTGGCTTCAAACTCATGGCAATCCTCTTACCTCTGCCTCCTAAGAGCTGAGATTAAAGGCATGGGCCACCACGCCCCGTTAAAGACACTTTTAAAAGCTGGGTGTGGGTGCAATAGTGGCATGTCTACTCGTGGGGTAACCAACTGCTCTATAATTGGACTGAAGGCCCTCTCTACGGGAGGGAATACATACCTGGTACTGAAAAACCTAAGCAAAGTCTATGGTAGGTAAGGTCATGAGCCTTAGGGGTATAAAGCATGCTCTTATCTAAATGTATATACTATTCCCACCAAGCTGCCCGGA